>CATIWJ010156973.1:0-20583 GCA_949640765.1 Croton laevigatus | reverse complement strand
GAGATAATTCTATCTCCCAATCTCTTCACTGCCACCACCTTGTCTTTAAGCTTAGGCTCCACAATAATGCCTACTCCGTTCTTGTTAGTTTCCAACCCACAATACCATAGCTTATACCCTGAATTACCAATTTCTTGAGCTGAATTACCCTTCTACTTAGTTTCCTGTAAACAAACTATATCTACATTCCTTCTTTTCAGGGTATCAACAAGCTCTATAGACTTCCCTGTCAGTGAACCAATGTTCCAACTCCCTACCCTTAAGCATCTCCCTTGGACTATCTTCTTTAGCCGTATCCGTCCATGATACGGTAGCCCTTTCCTGTTTGGCACCACATCTGGGCGCTGATGTGGTGGGACTAGCTTCTTTACCCATACCCGTCCGTGGCATGGGAACCCTTGCTTATACTCCACCACACCTAGGCGGCGATGTGGTGGAACCCCTTGCTCATTTAACACTACACCCGGGTGCCGATGTAACGCGTGCCTAGTAGAGCACGTCCCAACATTATTAAGATTGGTTTGAGGATCCATATAAAGAATGGCTAATTTTTACACTGGCCGCCAACCTACCGCAACCCTCCTCCTTTATCCGGGTTTGGGACCGGTTACGCTACTCACATAGTCGGAGTTTTTGGCTTTTAGAAAGCATTTATAAAAAAAAGTAGCATGTTGCTGCTATTATAAAAACAACTTAAAAAGCCAAAAAATAAAAAAAAGCCTCAACAAACATGTAAATAACTGACTTCGTCAAAAAGTGCTTAAAATTAAAAGTTGCTTTTAAGAAATGCCAAACACCCTCAGTAATTGCATATTTTCTGATTTCAGTTATGAGTATAGTTCCTTTCTTTGAATCTCTGCTTTGATTCACTTTTTTTTGTAAGAAACTTTTAAAATTTGTTGCACAATTTTCCTTTTCAGGTGTCAGATTCTTATAAATTTCAGCGGTTCATGATTTACGTGCATGCAAAGGGAATGATTGTGGATGATGAGTATGTCATCATTGGTTCTGCTAACATTAACCAGAGATCCATGGCTGGTTCAAAAGACACCGAGATAGCTATGGGGGCATATCAACCCCATCACACATGGGCTGCAAAGAAGAATCATCCACACGGGCAGGTTGGTTTTATTGTTTTCCTGTTTCATAGCAAGCTTTTGGTTGTGTTCATCAACTTCTTTTGAAGTAGCTTTTAGCATTAGATATTTTTTTTAGCGTTCAATAAAGTAGCCTTTTATTTTAGCTACTTAAGTGACCTTTTATAAAAGGCTTAACTCCTTAGGTTTTAGCGTTTTGTAAACAACTAAGAGCTATTCAAATAACTAAAATCTACTTAAACAATTAGTTTTGCCGAACATACTCTTTGTTTTCAAGCCTCTTTCACTTCGAGTGATGGGGTGGTTGTCATCCTTACCAATTTACATTTTGCAGATATATGGATATAGAATGTCACTCTGGGCTGAGCATCTTGGTGAGGTTCATAAATTGTTCTCAAAGCCTGAGAGTTTGGAATGTGTGAGAGAAGTTAATAGTGTTGCTGAAGAAAACTGGAAAAGCTTCACCCATCCTGAGTTCAAAGAATTGAAGGGTCATCTTCTCCGGTATCCTTTGGAAGTAGATGTTAATGGAACGGTAGGTCCTTTAGAGGGACATGAGAACTTCCCAGATGCTGGAGGCAAGGTAATTGGAGCTCAATCAATAAAAGTTCCTGATATTTTAACAACATAGATTTCCTCATTCCAGATGGAGAGGAAGTATCAAATCAAAATCTTTTTTTTTTTTTTCCGTCAAAGTATCAAATCAATATCATAATGTATGTATGTAACTTGTGTGATGTCTGGTTATTGTAAAAAAGATGTCATGTGAAAATTGGTTCATTTGTTCATTTATTCAAAGCTGGTTTGGTTTTATTGGTTTTACATGTCTGGTCGAACCTGAATGGATCAGGATCCAATTGGTTTAATATGAAAGATTGATGATTTGCTCCAATTAGTTTGGTTGAAGAAATTGGTTCAGGGTTGGTAAATTAAACCGTTCATATCCACTATTGTATCACAATTATCCAGTTTTTATTTTTATACAGGTCGATTGTGGTGTGTGAAAATTAAGAGACTTAATCATATATTAGGGACGATATTTTTGAATTATTTGAAAACATTGTCCACTTTAATAGTGTGCAAATGAGCTGAACTTGATGTGAGCTATTTAGAACTTGGTTCAATTAAAATTTATTTAGAACTTGGTTCAATTAAAATTTGTTCGAGAACACGAACAAACTTGATAATCAAATGAGCAAAGATGTGAAACTCATTTAATTTTATTTTTCTTATAATATGTATTAATTCAAATATTTTTTATTAGAAATTTTATATTTATTATAATATAATTATTAATTAATATTTAAATAATAATTTGTATTTAACTATTCCTTCATAATTTTTAATTTTCATTTACGGTTAGAGAACAAGTCATTTGTAAACTATTCGAGGTTCAACTTTATAAAATTAGTTGGACTCGCTTACAGCCCTTATAATGGAAAAAAATTGAAATGAAAATTGGTCAATGAACCAAAAAGATAAGGCTTTATTGTATATTTATCAAAGTACTGGGATCGAATCATATTTAAAAGAGATGGCGTCACCAATTAGAGTGTGTCATAGTAGGTCATGCTACCTTCTATCAAGATGGTAGAATGTGTAAGTTCATAACATCAATTTGGTGCTTAAGGGAGGTCTACACTTTGTTATGTAGCCCACAACTGTTATCGGTCCATTAATTGTCTTTTCCATGTTTAAAAAAAAAGAGAAAGAAACGGCGTCGTTTAATCGCACGTGAAAAACATATTCGTTCAAATTCGAATAATTTTATTTTTATTTTTAGGAACCAATCATTTTTATTTTATATATATATATATAAAAGACAAAAAATTCATAACCTTTTAGTCTCCGTCTCGTGAAATCCCTAATTCAGCTTTGTCTTCCAGAGAGATTGCTTCCGTCAGCGTCAAAATGGTGAGGGTTCTTTCTCTGTGTTAATAATATTATTAGTTTTCAATTCTCTTTTTCTTTTCCAGATCTAATCAATGGTGTTCTCATTAATTCGCAGGCGGATTCTCCTGTCAAAAGGTAAGATCTCGGTCTCATCTTCTTTTATTGAAGATTAAAATTGAAATTTCTGGATTCCCAAATTTATTGTTTTTCTAACTTGCGGGAGAGGGATTTTGTTATTATTTGAGCTTTGATGGTGCCATTGAAGTTATTTGGTGATTTGGGTGATTGACCTTCTCTTGATTATGATCTGCGGCGGGTCACTGCTAATTTTGCATGTGAATTGTTATTTGCAATATGTTGTATTTTAACTGCAAATTCTATTTTAGAGGAGTTGTTTGTATACTCCATTCGGTTTTGAACAATTATTCCATCAGCAATTATGATAGTTCTATGGATGGAGAAATCCAATTTAGGGTTTATTAGTTGTTGGGTTATTTTTTGTTTCTTATGCACGGAGGTTTTGGATCACCATTTTCTCAGTTTTTTTTTTTATAAAAAAACTGCATATTTGCGGAGTTCTGTAGAGGGTGTTTGGAATAAATTGTTTTTGTTATTACATTTTGGTATCTAGAACTAGAACGCAACTTAAAATTTATTTATTTTTTAATTTTATCTTGTGCGGTTTGCACTAAGGGGTTTAATTTTTTTTACATGAGGTATGCCAGAAATTCTCAATCTGTTTCCCCTTGGAGAGAACAATCAAGGTCAAGATCAAGGTCTAGGTCCAGATCTAGATCTTTGTCCCGGCCAAGACATAGATCACGATCCAGAAGTCGTGGAAGGTGCCATAAATTTATCATTCTATTAGTTTTATTTGTGCAAATAGCTTGGCTTGTGTTTATTCTAAAACTTTTTCTATGTTCAACATTTTTAATGATTTTAACTTGGGTACTGCTGCTGCTCTTCAGATCAAGATCCAGAAGCCGTGGCAGGTTAGTGAAAGCATGGCTTTTGCGATCCTTTCTTTCTCATTCTTATAAATTGAACTTGTACTGTTTTTTGGTTGCTTCATGTGTCTTTCTTATTGTTGGCTGATTGGATTTTTTTTTTGTGTCAACTCTGTGGGCCTTGGAATTATATTGCAGGGTTGTAGATGCTGTAAATACTGGAAACACACTGTATGTGACTGGTCTATCTACAAGGGTCACAGAAAGGGACTTGGAAGAACATTTCTCAAAGGAGGGAAAGGTTTGTTTTTAAAAACGATAAGATGTGATGCTTATTCTTCTTCAGGATTGCTATAATCTGTCTTGTATCATTTACAAGTGATCTTATGTGTTAGGTTGCTTCGTGTTTCCTCGTTGTGGAGCCCCGTTCACGTGTTTCTCGAGGTTTTGCTTTTATTACAATGGAAAATGTTGAGGCTGCAAACCGCTGTGTTAAGCATCTCAACCAATCAGTTCTAGAGGGCAGATACATAACAGTGGAGAAGGTACTGTGCAACACCCTGGTGCTATGCATGATTCAGCTTTGATTGGATCTTTCTTCTTAACTTGAAGGTTTTCTGGTTATATTCAGAACAAATTGCATCAGCCATGTTGGCAGCAAACAAAGATGATCAGTTCATCCATGTCAATTGTCAACTTAGTGAAACAGCTTGATCAATGCCCAGCTTAAACAGCTTTCAAATGTTTGTGATCAACTAAATATATCAACTATTTTGTTCAACAACTATACAATCTCAGCATTCAATTTCAACTCTCAACTAATCAACGGATATTACCAACAGCATTCAATTTCAACTCTCAACTAGTCAAGGACATTACCAACAACTTTCTAATCAGGCTTATGGTATTTCATAATACCTGGCTCTTGGTTAACGAATGCTGGTCATTTATGCCCCCCTTTTTTTTTTCTGATTTTCTTTTGGCTTTTTAACCTCCTCCATAGGCATTTCCTTGTGAAGGCATCCCAATATTGTTTGTCGGCATTAGTATTTGTGTTTAGGACTCTTGTTTGACTATGAATTGCATGTTCTATGCAGAATTAGGATACTAGCTTGGTTTGCTCAAACTAAATATTCATGATTTTAATTCGAGGAAGTAAGATGATATTTTTTTCTTTCAGTCTCGGAGGAAACGGCCAAGAACTCCCACACCAGGACACTATCTTGGGCTGAAAAGTAATAGGGACTACGGTAAGTTTGGATTTTCAATACTTGATTATGAGAAACTTGTCAGTTAGTGAACATTCTTTTTCTCATTTTCCCCCCGTTCATTTGAGTAGGTTATCGTGGTGGTGGTGATCGAGATCGAGGAGGTAAGTATCGTGATCGTGGTGGCCGTGATGAATACTATCGTAGGTCTCCAAGGCGCTCTCCTCCTTATCGTGGGGGTTATGATTATTCTCCCAGACACTCTCCCTATGGTGGTGGAAGATCAAGGAGGGATAGGTCTAGATCTCCCTATTCTCCTCCACCTTATCATAGGTGAGGCTGAAATGTGTAACCTTTTAATGCCTATGTGGACTTAAGCAGATGATTTCGTTCGTAAGGCCAGATATTACTAATTGTCTGTGTTGTGTGTTGCTACTGAACTATGGTTTAACAGTTTAAGAAATTGTAATGATGCGAATTTGTGTTATTTGGGTTGTCTTTTGTTGAGTGTTTGCTGCTAATGTGGCTACCATATGATCTGAAATTTTATGTTTAGCTGACTATAACTTGTTTGAGACTAATGCTTCTTCTTCTTGTATTTTTTCTGGAGCTTATTGCCCGTTTTAACTCATTAAGTAAGTTAAGTTTCGAGTAAACTTGGTAGTAAAACCCAGTGTCAGTTAAATTAGTTAAATTAAGTTAGCCTTTTTTTTTTTATTGGAAAAGCTATTTAAATTGCATTTTAATTGTTCGAGTGGAACTAATATTTCTAAATAAAAGATTTCCAAAAACAATTTTATAAAAAAAAGTTCAGCAAAAATTACCAGCTGTTTTTGTTTATGGGGATTTTTGTTGGATGCATGTGGTGATTGAAGCAAATGAGGTAAACTATTACTATCTCCAATTTTTTCAATTGTTTACGTTTCCGTTTTTGGTAAATTTTTTCAATTGTTTACGTTTCCTTTTTGGGTAAGTAGGTTTATTTGTTTATTATTATTTCTGTATTGGTATTGGTATTGGTGAAAAAGTAAGTGTTGTAAAGGGTTGATAATTGTTTATTATTATTTTATATTGGTATTAGTGAAAAGTATGATTGTATTAGTATTTGTGTTTTTAGGGTGTAAAGAAATGAAAAAATTGGAGGTAGTACATCGCAAATTATTAATAATGTTTCTTTGTTTTTGCTTTTTATATTTTATATAGGCAAATATAATTTTTTACAAATTAAAAAAAAAGAATTTTCTATTATATTTTTTTGAGCGAGTCTTGTATGAGCTCGTTTTTATATGTGAATTTTTTTTTAATTTTTATTTTTTTAAAAAAATAAAATTATAGATTGTTTGTATTTAGTTTTAAGATTAATTTTAAAGGAGCGTAGTTTAGACATTTGATTATGTCTCGATTTTATTTATTTTATTTTTATGTAATATTTTTTAATCAGAGTTAGAGAGTTAAATATTGGAACTGTGATTTTTAAAATTGATTTTAAAACTAAATACAATTTATAATTTTATTTTAAAAGAATGAAAAATTGAAAAAAAAAGGATTTTTTTATATATTTATCAATTTATTCTAAATATATAAAATTTATTAATAGAATATGTTTATTTTTTTAATATATTTTTTTTAAAATATGCCTATAAAAAGAATTAAAAAGTTATACTTATTTCATTATTAGTGGATAATAATAATATATTTAATAAATAGTTTAGAGCGATAAAAAAACCGACATTCAAAATCTCCATTATCAAAACCAGAAAGAAAATGTCTCTTCCTTCTCTGCTAAACCCACAAAACCCAAAATTTCTATTCCTTCCTGTTCATCATTCTTCACCTCATAAGCTCTTCCCAATCCAAAACATAAAATACCCAACAAAGTTCTTCTCTTTTCCACCTTCTCTTCAATCTTCTTCATCTCTCTCAATCCAAAACGACGACGTTGAATACGACGATGACGACCGTGTCATTGGCGACTGTCTCGTCTTCGAAGAAGGTATATTTGAAGACCCATATCTGGAAACTGAATCCAGTGTTCATTTTGGTTCAAAAAAGGGAAAACCCAGATCAAAGAAGAAAAAAAGGAATGAACTTGAAATTAAAACAGAGAATTTGGTTCCTGATAAGTGGAGAGAAGCTCAAGCTGAAATTAACATTTCGAAGAAAGAGAGAAGAAAAATTGCTCAAGAAATGCAGCTAAATAGTCGAGTTGAGAAGAAGAAGAAAGGTTTACTTCCTATAAGGAGTCTTAATTTGGAAGAGTATAAGGCTTATAAAGAAGCCAAATTGGCTCAATTGAAGCCACTTGTTCTTGATAATCCTAAGAACTTAAAATTTAAGGAGGAGAAAGAAAATCCTGAAATCAAAGAAAGTGAGAGAGTGAGACCTAAGAATCCCAGATGGGCAGTTTATGGGAAAGGTTTTGATGATGTTAATGAGTTTTTTAATAGCGGGAATTATGAACCTGGTGCAAAGAAATCTGAAGGTATTTTATTGCTTTTCTTATAATTCAATTTTGTGAAATTGGGTTTTAACTAACTTTTGATCTTTTGTTTGTTGTGGTTTTTGCGAATAAATAGGCCCTCGCAAGTTGTTCAGTAAAGAAGAAAAGGTTTTGCTAAATAAGAAGATACCTGACTTATCAGCTGCTTCTTCTGTGAGTTCACTTATTTGCTCTTGTTTTATAGTATATGTTTTGGAGTGTTTTCAGTTGTTCATACACTATGCAAGCTTATATTTTTCACAAAACTAGTTCTTAGAAGAATAATTCTTTCGAAAATGTGTTCTTAAACAAGGAGGGTGTTTCTCATTGCGGTGCTTTTCAACTCATTGTAAGTCATTTTAAGCACCTGCAATAAGAAACACTTCAGCTACCTCCTTATAAGTTAAAAAACCTGCTTATAAGTTGGTTTGGCCAACTTATACGCAATGATAAAAACCCTCAAGGTTGAAACTTCATTTCCTCATGATGTTTGTGAAATTCTTTGTAGAGCAAATGGCTACCTTTGCAAACACTTGCGGCGTCAGGAGAATTCTACCTTATGGATGCTTTGTTGAAACATAATGTTGATATCAATGCTTTGAACGTGGTATGTAGAGTGTTACTTATGATTAATGGAATTCTAGTACCACCGTTCATTTTAGTTTCGTTATTATTTCAGTATCAAATTGCAGAAATGTGTTCTGTTTAGAGTTTTGTATTTCTTCTTTTTTGAGCTTTACATAACTAAATTCTCTGCAGGATGGGTTGACTGCGCTTCACACAGCAATAATTTGCAAAAAACAAGCCATTACAAGCTATCTTTTGAGAGAATCAGCTAATCCATTTGTTCAAGATTCAGTAAGTATACTACTTTCCCTAGCTTTAAATTCCAAGGCCATTTATTATCAGTAGAAGATATGTGTGATTCTTTCATTATATGATCTGAACATTTGGATCATCTTTATCTGCGTGCTATGTGGCATAACTAACAATTCAGAAATGTTTGTAAATTGTCTTTTTTTTTAATAACTCCCTCTGTTCGATTTAGTTAGAGTAAAATTCCATATTGAGTGTTAATTTACATAGAGAAACTTCATTTTCAGGAAAGTTAAAATTTAAGTTTAAATGTTGAAGAACAATAATGCCCTTAATGATCCGTTCGCCTTCGTTGGAAGGTGGTCTTAGATCCAAACTGGTTTGAATCCGTAGAAAAAAAACCGAAACTCAATCAAAAACAGAAAGAAGGAAAGCCGAAGGTGCTCTCTTAAGCTATCGCTCGCTTTAAGAGTGCAACCAAGTGAAAGAAACTGTTAATTAAGATACTATGCTGGTATCTATCGTTGAGTCAATATCTGTGAGAAGCTTCCTTCTCATACACATCCGAAGCAACGTTTGATCATCAGCATTAGAGAGTTTTGCCAGTCCTTGAAAGAGCGTCATCAGTCTAGTTCGTCATGACTCGATCATGGGTTTAAACCTAAACTAAATTCTAAGAATCTAAACCAATAGTCGCAAGTTAAACCCATTTCTCTGTCTCTGTCTCTCTCTCTCTCTCTAAATTCACTATATGTTTTAAAAAAGTTCATTAAAATATTGTGCAAAATTCACATCTATATGAATGTTGTGCAAAAGTCAAAAAAGTGCACTCTTCAAGAAATATAATTGCATGTATTTACAATAACATGTGTGTACCTCAATCACAAACATTTCCCCTTTAATCTCTCTAAGCCAAGTTATAACTTATAGAATAGGAACTTTTGTAGCAAAAATCAGTTCTCCTTAAAATTGGCTTTTTCCCCACCATTTCTTTATGTAAATCGAACAGAGGGAGTAACATTTTCCTTTGTCATATGGTAATTAGGCTTGTTTGTCAAACATGTTGCCGAGACAAAACCATTACTTTCCATCTTCAGGGTGGAACTCTCTATCATTGGTTTAGCTAGTGCCTTTTTTATGTAATATGATTATTCAATTTTGGCTGTTGATTGAGAGTAGTTACGTTTCTGCACTGCCATCTGAACTGCAAATACATAATTTTTTTTTTTTAAAAATATCGCAACAATATTCATTGTAAACTTACTTCTGCCACTATGATATCCACATTCAAATTGCTTATTATGTTTAATTCAATTTTGTTTTCTTTCTTCTTTGTCGATAACAGGAAGGAGCTACCTTGTTGCATTATGCTGTTCAAAGAGCATCTGCTCCTGCCATTAAACTTCTTCTGTTATATAATCTCGATATAAATCTTCAGGACAAAGTATGGTTGATTCTGCATAATCTTTTTTATTTTTCTCTCTCAATATTGATGTTAAATCAACATATTCTTGTTTCAACCTTTATAGTATGGATGGACGCCGTTACATGTTGCTGTTCAAGCTCAGAGAACTGATATAGTGAAGCTTTTATTGATTAAAGGAGCCGATAGGGAATTAAAAAACCAGGTAATTATCTACTGATCCTGGGGAATATGTGTTCTCAAACCACCCTTCCTTTTTTTGAAATAAATTGTGATGTTTTCTTTGAATTTTGGCCTTTTACGTGATGGAATAGAACGACGGCAATTTTTACTTCTACTAAATCCATAAATGACATTTTTGCTTTCCTAAGGGATGTTTGCCAAAACTGGTGCTTATTGACTTATTGCTTATATAAGTTGTGAATGTTTACCAAAATAGTAAACGTTTTATGAGCAATAGACCTATTTGACCAACTTATAAGTATTGATAAACGCCCCTAGATCTATTCATCTTTAGTGTTATGTGCTAATGATTGACTCCCTTTTTTTTTATTTTTATCGTGATAATGATTGACCTTAATTAAGTATTGCAAGTTAATATTCTGCGAGGAATCATTTATTCTGTTTTGTTCTCAGGATGGTTTAACCCCACTTGATCTCTGCCTCTATTCTGGTCAAACCACAAGGGTTTATGAACTTATCAAGCTGTTGAAGCAATTCCCCATGAAAAGAACTGTTTCGAGAGCGCCACAATAGATTTTGCCTTGTTCTGAATTTGCAGAAGCGTTGGCGCCATTGAAGGAACTTAAAGCTCTAAGGTCTGCCTTTAAAACATGTTAGTTGTTGTAAAATGGATAGATTTAGTATGTAATTCTGTAATTATGATGTAAGCAATTGTTTATGGTCAATATTATTTTTTTATTATGTGTAATATTGACCAGAAAAGTGACATTGACAAAGTAATCATTAATCATTGGCTTCATTAACATTAATTTTGAAGGGTTTAGGTGTGCAATAGATTTTTAAAAATTCCTTTCATTTCTTTTACGTGTACTATTGAATTTTTTTTGTCTAAAGATTTCATCTAAGACTAACAAATTTTATACAACCTCCGTTCCAATTTTAATGAGACTTTAGGGCAAATCGTTATTCTAGAATAAGTGAGACTTTTAGTATTTTGGTTGAAGTAAGACGATTTTAACATTTGTCTTGTAGCGGATGTAATTTGTTTTTAATGCATGTGGGGTCAACTTTTATAATGAGTGGATGCGAGTTGATTACTTTTTAGGGTAGAATGGGAAGAAAATTATAGAAAAAAAAAGAAGGTAAATAGTAAAAGTTTAAATAATTTTTGAACGAAGATAGTATTAATTTTGTTCGGACACACCATATGATTAATATTTTTGCATTTCACATATTACTCAGATTTTGATTACTTGAAGGGAGAGCGGAGAACTATCTTCTATTGTATAACTCACAAACCATAAGAACGGAAATGATAAAGTTCTTTATCGGTCAAAAACTTAAATTGATTTTTTTATTTACAACTACGGTGTATATTATTTAGGAATTATATATATATATATATATATATATATATATGGTTGGATTCTTAAATTGTTTGGTAATATTTGTAGCTGGCCTACTTGATTCCTTGGAAGTAACCTTAGTTTGAAAAAAGAATATCCAAGTTTTTTACTTTCTTGAAAGAGGTTGTTTGTGTCTTGTTCCTTAGTCATTTTTTGGAAGAATTTCTTGGAAGATTCATTGTTAAATTTTAGTAGCACACCTCATCCATAAAATTGATGCCTAGAAATACACCCACAAATTAGTTACTATAGAGAAATTTCCATTCTCAATTTTGTACACAAATACCCATCACATCACAATATTTTAACCATCAAGCTCTATAAATTTTTTTTTTTTTTTTTTTGTTGAAGGATAGCTTTGGAAAGAATGATTTCAAAAAATTTTGTAAATGGAATTAAAATTTGGACTTGTAAGTAAAAATTAAATTAGTAAAATTGTAGAAAATATGGATTATTAGAGAAAGATATTGGCATGTTTGTAACATTTAGTTGTTTGTAATAATTATTTATAAAATAATTTGTTCCGTAACAACTTTTCAAGTAGTTTTAGTATGTTGATCGGTAAAAAATGTTAAAAATTATTTTTTTGTAATATTGGGTAAAATAGATTTTAAGACAATTTTTATAAAAGTACATATTTTTAACCTTACAAAGTTAGAAACTACTTTTAAAACTATTATCAAAATTATACATACATTAGTAGCTTGAGTATGCCTTTCGCATCCAATAAAAAATAAGATTGCGTACAAATATTAATTAATGATTAATTATCAAGTAAATGCATTCTCTTAAATAAGGAGACAAAAAACAAGAACACATATTAGTAGGATATTGTAAATGGAGGAAGATAAAACAAGATAGGATCAAGCAAGAACTTTTCATTGTTATAAATTTTAATTCCAAGTCTCCCTACCCTCTTAAAGGACCTACTCAAGACAATTTGTCAGGCACCTACAACTGGTCCATGGAGAAGTCACCTCGCCCAAGCGACCTCTCCACATAACCAGAATAGGAACACCTTCTAGGCGACATCTCTAGAAACCTAAGCGAAGAGGCTGCGAATCTCTGAGCTAGACTTACGCTTAGTCCCACCATTAATAGGCCACCTACTACACACGTGGCACCTCTCAAAGCGCCCCGCATGGCGCCATTCCGTACTATCGTCCATACCTTCACGTATTATTACCCATATCTCCCATTGTGGATGTAGAGTATCCAAGACCATTATAAATACCCTTCCAGCCATAAGTGAAGGCAAGAGAACTTATTACTATTACAATAAATATGTTTGTTTCAGCCTGAGATATCTCAAACAATGATATATTAGAAAATATATATATTAATATTTTTAAAAATAAATATAATATAAAATACATGCAACCTTATCCTTCTCTCAGATTAAAAATAGTTTTAATTTTCAAATTATGCATAATTCTTATTCGAATATAATGAATGGTTGGGTAAATCCAATCTAATCATTTCTTAAACTCTCAATCAATTAATAATAAATCATTTAAATCTCAAGCTCTGCAAGTAATTTCACCTATACTATGAGCAAAGAACTTCAAATTAAAAAATTTGTTTCTATAAAATATTCTCTCCACGGTTTGCAACAAATAATTTTTTTTCAATCATCAAGAATTTTTTTTTCAATCATCAAGAGTCCATTTATAATATCATTCTTCTAAACATTTCATTTTTTTAATCTCTCTTAACAATTTATTTATTACATTTCTATAATGTAAAGTATGCCAATAATGGACTGAGTAACATTGTGGATAATGGATAACACTCTCCTATACATCAAATAGGTACTGACAATGTGCTTGACAGAAATCGAACTCGAGATTACCATATTCTATAACGTTTGTGTTAAGGAGAATAAAAGTAATCACATTTTTATTCCCAATCTCTGAAATATTTTTAAGAAATGCTTCAAAGACTAACTAATTATATCACAAATTGACCAATTGAACCTTTTGTCCTGACCACTACGGATTAAGAAATGCAAAACACGCAAAATGTAGTAATTAATTAGTTCTCCCTCTAGCAAATCTCCTCATAAATTTTTTTTTTTTTAAAAAAGGGGTTCTTCAGCAAAGAAAGTCTTCTTCAGATAAAAGAATATTTTATTGTTGTACCCACCAACATTCATTTTTAAAAGCAAATCATATTTTGTAATTATTCATTAAAACTAACTAATTGATTACATTATCCTATATTTATGTCTTTGCAATCTGTTCATTAAAACTTACTAAGGCTTGGGAGGTTTTGATGAAGTTAAGGTTGTTGGGTAGTAGGAATGTCCAGGAGCAGTTGTTGAGTGTGTTATGGTATTGGTTTGGCAAAATACGCAAATTAAAAATTTTATGTATAATTTATTTTAATTAATTTTTTTCTTTTCTTTCTATCCTTTTGTTTGAGATATATCAGTCTTAGACACTTAGAATCACTCTTAATATTATTATGGGTAAGGCCAAAGTTCTCGTGTCTCGCACTTGAGAATTTTGATTTTTTTTTTCATTTTTTAGATTCGCACGGTTGATTGTCTATACTGAGTTCCGAGATTAAATTTAATGGGTTGCGGTTCACGTAATCTATATTATAAATTTCATCTGACTGTTAATTCAACAGTCTTAATTATTTTATGTTTAATTTACAATACAGAATCAAATTCTGCAAATTGTATAGTACTGAAATTGATATCAGAATTCAATATAAATAATTTACGGTATAAGTAAAAAAAAAAAAACTTCTCACATGTGAGACGAAAGACAAATGGCTTTAGCCTATTATTTTATGTTATTAACCAATTAATTTCCCAATCCGATACAAGTTAGGCACATGTTCCTTGCTTAATCCCAATTTCACTTTCATTATAAATGTTAAATATAAATTAATCAATCAATTATTTATTTCAATACTTTTTAATTATATACTATATACAAACCCAAAAAATATAAACATGGTTATTATATCTTCTTTGATCAACCCAACCAATTAACTGACAAATTACAGATAGTCTTAAATTCTCAATTTGCTGACACATTACCTTTACCCAAATTTCCTCTTTCTTTTTCTCTTTCTTCTTCCTTTTGCTTGCTGTTTTCATTTTCAATCTTCAGATACGAAATCAAGATGCTTGGAGCTCAATTCCATGTCCGTACATTAACTGGTTTCTGGGTTTTGAAGGATGAAAGAAATGCCATTGGTTTGATCAAGAATTCAAGTGGGTACTTGTCTTTTCAATTGGGTTTTAAGAAAAACTTAAGCTTGCATTGTGGTGGTGGTGGCCGGAAATCTATCTTTATTTCTTGTAAATCGTCTCGTGGAAGTTCCTCCGATGGTGGCCGATCCACCAATGCCTTTGATGACAACGATCAAGACTTCCTCCAAGCTTCCCTTCTCGTTTCAGGTACATAAAGTTCTCACCTTTATTATAAGTATATAGAAGTGGGTATATTTCATATTGATTTAGATTTGCAAAAAGTGGAAACTTTTTTTGCCTCTGTTTGTTTCGAGGGAAGTGGAGTGAAGGGAAAAGAAAAGAAATTGCATTTCCTTGATTTCCTTTGTTTGGGCAAATTTAAACCCGCTGCATCGAGAGAAAGGAAAAGAAGTAATTTCCTTTATGTTTCCTTATTCAGACCATTTTTATTTCTCTCCATTTTGGAGTGAAACGGAGGGAAGAGAATTTTTAGCCTATTATTATCCTTCATCTTCTTTGCCTGCAATCTGGATACAGACGGTGCTTGCTTTCAACTTGCCACCATGGTCGCTATCTTGAAGAAGGAAGAAGAAACTTCTTGAGTTGTTAAAACCAGTATCGCTGGTTTTTAATGCGAAGACGACATCGATCTACTCCTTCAATTGAAGAAGCTTCTTCAATTATTTGCTGCAATTTCTGCTGCTGCTGCTTCTTCTTCTTTACCTGTTTCTGGTAGTATCCATATAAGGGTACAATAGTCAAAATTACATATTGCTGCAATCTGCAATCTGACTATTTCGTTATAATTCCTTCTAATGTTTATTAGTGAATCAAACAAGAGAATGAAATTTGAATTGACTTCTCTTCTTTTCTTTTCTTTTCCTCTCCAAATTTCTTTTCCTTTCCCTTGCGCAAATAAGGAAACAAAAAAATGTTTACGAATTGATTTCTAGAATTAAATTAACCCCATGAAAGTGGAATCCAATAAAGAATCTATCTTTTAGTTAAAATTTGTATTAATTTAATCTAATGCTTTAACTGATTTGTACTTATTTGTTTAGTAAGTGTATTTATTTAGTTGTTTCAACTAGTGCAGAAACTCTTCTGCATTATCGTATGCATAAGCAAGGATTTCAAGGAGATATGAGATTGCAATTTCCTATTAAATGGAACCCATTTAAGGAATTAAGACCTGATATGAGTTCTATAGGACATGAGTTTCTTCGTCGATTTCAAAGCCCCACTATTTTTCTCAAGGTTTCTTGTGATGGAGACTTCTTGCTACCTATTCTTGTTGGTATAGCACTTAGAATTTTGCACTATTTTCTTTGTTGTTACTTAAATCTGCATTAGATCAGCTTTAATTGGACTTTGATACGCAGGGGAATTTGCTATCGAAAAACTTATCGATACCTTCAAGGGAGGAGATGATAATGAGGTAATGTTATAATGGTGAAATTGCTTTTTGTTATTTGTCGTTTGCTTAACTTTCATGGCCTAAAGACATGATGTTTTCGCCGCAGGATTGTCCGGACCAGTTTCAGTTTTTGAGGAATATGGTCGAAAGACTCGGCTATGAAGTATGGAACTATATTTTATTATACAGAAAGAGTATTTGTTTATGTTTAAGGATTATATTGTTGGTTTCTTTCTTTTTTTTTGCTATTCAGAAATACGAATAGAGGACATTGGCTTCTCAAAGTTATTTCTGTTCATGTCAGGTTAAGATGGTGAGAATTACGGAAAGAATTTCAAATACTTACCATGCGAGAGTATATTTTAGCAAGGTGATTCAAAAGTTGGATCTTTATACAATGAAGTTATGAAATTCTTAGTCTTTTTAAATCTAACTTCTGATTTTGCCAAAAATAAATCTAACTTATGAAAATCTGCAGCCAGGGGAAGATGAAATTCTAAGTGTGGATGCTCGGCCCTCTGATGCCATTAATGTAGCGAACAGATGTCAGGTATTTTCTTACACGCTTTGCTCGGATAACTTCTATAAATTCTTCTATTGCTTTTCCCTTTTGGGTTTTGAGGCCTCAATCATGCTATAAATCTCCTTGGAATAAAGTTGAGAACTTGGAAATTTTGGAAACAAGACACAACCTCCTGCTTGACCATTCTCTGTCTCCAAACCCCCACATATCTGATTCTTTTATATATTTTAGCAAAAATGGTGTTAATTTGGTTGTAAAAATGTTCTACGCAGGCTCCAATTCATATAAGCAAACAGATTATCTTCACAGATGCGATCAGAATGAGTTATGGAGGACGAGTGCGTGATAAGAAACCTAATTATGATGTATCCCTTGATAGGTATCGAACATGCTTTAAGATTTGAGGTCATGACATTAGTATCATCTTGTGTTACTAACCATGATTATGTTCTGTCCAGTCCTGCCGATGGTCCAGATTCACTGTCAGAAGAACTTCATCTTCTGAGAAATATGAATTTAGCTGTTGAACAGGAAAGATACGATGATGCAGGTACTTGAGAAGAACACTAGATTTTAAATGAAGCTTTTGTTCATTAGAATAATTTGAAATGATTATTCTTTGCAGCCATGTGGAGAAACAAACTGAGGGAGCTTCGGCAGTCAAGACACGACCATTAATTTTTAGGTTTGCCAATTTTTCAACATGTTTATAGTATGAACATATAAATCCCGCCTTTCTGAATATAAACGCTCCCCAAAACTTAATTTATTAGGGGTTCCTGCTTCTGAGCATGTGGTTTCTGGACGAGTTCATGACTGATCTTCTTGTGTTCAGTTATGTAATTTCAAATAAAATGTCTGACACAAGCATTTATATAGGCATTATATACAAGATAAAAGGGACAGCCCGAGGAACTTCTGCATAGTTGAAGTATCTCACAACAGCTGTACATTCAACAAAAAAATACCGAATATGTAAGTGAAGATCTAGCATCCCCTTAAATTATTCAAACTCACAAAGATAATCAGTATTTATGAACACAGATATTCTTGCTTTATAGAATGCAAGTATCCTAGCAAATTCTGTTACGCAAAATATAGAAATTATGTTCGTCATTGGAAAATGTACTCTAAGCTATGTTAATTCCTGAGATAGTGAAGTATAGAACTTTTTTCAGTGATTCATTCTATGATTAGTTTATGAATCGAAGCTAGTAAACTATGGGAAGAGTCATAAACACTCTCCTCTTTTTTGGGATGGACTGAAAATGAAGAGTTACGATTTGCTTCATTATGCTTATGGTTGCCGGTGAATAACATTCTCCAATATTTGTGGAAAAAAGAGTAGCAGCCTTTACATCGACTAAATTTTTATTCATTGTTTAGCTAAAGGCGGCCTTCAATGTGCTGCGAAGCTTTCTTTGTAGTATGAACCTACAAACTATAATGTAAAGTTTTTATTATTGTATTTTAGCATGTTCCTAACTGTGAATATGCTTCTGTAAATTTGTGACAATGAATGAAATGCAAGAAAATTCCTTCTCTTGAAGCATTTATTTAATATACATACTGATCTTATTCCTTCCCTTTGTACAGCTTATAGCAAATAAAGGGCTACTGATATCAAATCATATCCATGCTTTTCCAATTCAATGGTTAGGATTTCATCAGCATGACCAATTATGGTTCAGAAATAATCTTAAATCTTGTTCTTACCGAATTATAGTTCGCCCTTTTATACTTCTGAAATCATATAAAATGATGCATAATGATTGATTATGCACAATAATCTCACATTTATCTTTTTGGAAATTCTTATTGTACAGAAATTATTAGGTGTACTATATCTACGACGTCACTTGTGGAGTAATTCACCCGGCTGAAAACACATCAGCCAACCAATAATACTGAAAAAAAAAAAAAAAGCGGCAACGGGTATTACCAAATATTTCGCGCGAGTACCATTACAACTTATTGAATCCTCACATCTTGGGAGGAAAAAAGTATCAAACTTTCATTTGGCAAAATATAGGTAATCGAGGATACATACGAAGACGACGAACACTTGGGAATCTCTCTCCATCTCCCCAAAGAGCATAAGCTTCTTCGCCATGTACAGCATCATCGCCTATTTCTAGATCTTCTTCTTCCATCCTAAGATCAACAATCCGGCTTATCAGAATACAAATTAAGCTCGTGACCACTACATTCCAACCAGTAATAAAAGCTGCTCCATAAACCTGGGAAACCATCTGGTTCAAGCCGTATCTGTGCTCTCCATTTGCCAAGCCGTAGATTAACCCTGTTCCATACGTGCTGTCCGGATACATTAGCTTTAGGAGGTCAGGTTTCGCAAATACGCCAGAAAGAATGCCACCTAGAAGGCCAGCCACCGCGTGGGTGTGGAAGACGGCTAGTGTATCATCAACTATTTGTAATAATGTTGATCTTCTGTGTAGTACCATCATGGTGTACCATGTTACTGAACCAGATATTGCTCCCATTAGAAATGCTGCCCATGGCTCTACTATTCCTGGACTTGAATAATTTTGTGTGTTATTTATTCAGTTCATTTATATAAAACAATTTTGAAATATTTGATTCTTGCAGATGTTTATTGTTAGGTATTGTTTGCTAAGCCAAACTACTCTGAAATCACGATTACATCATATGAACTCTTTTTAATATTACAAAGAAAATCATGCAATGTGATGATCACAATTGGAAAAGAGAGGCAAACCTGCACCAGGAGTGATACAAACAAGGCCAGTGATCATGCCTTGAACAGCACCAATTACAGAGCTCTTCTTGTAAAAAACCATGTCAAATGAAACCCAAACCAAAAGACTTGTTGCAGTGCAAATATGTGTATTTAAAATAGCCAAAGAAGCAAGAAGAGCAGCAGCAAATGGAGATCCACCATTGAATCCAGTCCATCCTAGCCACAAAAATCCAGCTCCTCCTAACATGTGTATTATGTTGTTGGGTGGGAAATGTTGCCTATCATGTGAATTCCTAGGTCCTACCTAATTTAGGACATTCTCATCATCAGTCCACAATTTAAAAAGACAAAAATTGGAGAGTAATAAAAAATAAGATATTCCTGGAAGTAGAAGAAAGAAGAATGTGATTGAATGTGTTCATTGTATTTTTTATTCCTATATAAATAAGTGTTTGATATATTTCTATGTTTTTGTGTTTGTGGTTTTTCAATAGTGAAAGCCAAGTTAAATACTTTCAAGTTTAAAATTTGCTTCAGCTATGGGTCTCGTATGAGTATTTTTTAAACCGAGACATGAATGAATAGCTCACATATAGCTTAATTTTTTTTTTTTTTTTAAAGTAAGAGAAAGAGAAATAAAGAGTGATGCATTGACCCCAAATTATAATATAAGCAATAACTAATTATTATATAAAAATATATAAAAAATCTTACATCAAACCATTTTTTTTTTAAAATGTAAGTTTAGGAAAAAACACTAGCGTGGTTTGAAGTCTGAATCTGAATCTAAATTGAAGCTCGGTTTAGTTATTGAACCTACTTATTTATGTATTTATTAGCCAAATTCTAAGTAGTACCTCAAGAATGTTTAGCTCATTTAACATCTTTTAATGGAGACATGGAGCTAGTGGTGGCACTTATCACTCCAAGCCAAAGTATTTTTTAAAAACTTTTTTTTTTAAAAAAAATCATACTACATTCGTTTTTTATTAGTTGAGATTTTTATTATTGAAATTTTTTTTTTTATAATTTTCTTTTCATTCTACCCCTAAAAATATGGCTACTCGTATCCATTCAATATTAAAAGTGGGTCTCACATGCACTATAAATAAATTACATTATCCACAAGACAAAGTGTATAATCGTTCTAGTTGAACAAAAAAATACCAAAAGTCTCACTTATTTAAAAACTTGATTTTGCTCTAAAGTGTCAATAAATTAAAAATTGGAGGTAGTATTTTATTTTTAACATTGATGATTT
>CATIWJ010156895.1:0-15490 GCA_949640765.1 Croton laevigatus | reverse complement strand
AGTAGCAA
Organism: Croton laevigatus; assembly: GCA_949640765.1. Lineage (NCBI taxonomy): Eukaryota > Viridiplantae > Streptophyta > Magnoliopsida > Malpighiales > Euphorbiaceae > Croton > Croton laevigatus. Next base: position 15,482 of record CATIWJ010156895.1, on the reverse strand, counting down.
GGTGACTATAATTTTCGGTGTTGTCTGTTTGAGTGATGAGGGTGAGGGTATTTGAAAGGAGAGGCGGGTGGAAAACTTAAAGCAGTGCGCCACTTTCAAATGTGCACTGGAAGATTCTTTGCGCGTGACTCTGCAGGAAGACAGTCTGTGCGCTGGTTCGGGACGCGCACTGATGGAGCGTCCGACACGTGGCGAATGTCTGAAGGGTCTGCTCGCGATTTGAGAGGGTCTCAACACGTGGCAGAAAAGGAATTCAGTGCGCCGGACGACGTAGCGCACAGAATCTAACGTCCATCAGCTCTTGGTTTGTGTCAGCTCAGCTTGCCTACTTAAGTAGCGCACATGCCTGGAGAGTGACACGTGGCGGGCGCAGATAGAGCAAGCTTGGCGGTGAGCACACGTGGATGGGGCGTTTTTCTAATCAGCGCACTAATTCGGGATGGCCAATCCGACGGAGACACATGGACAACACTCTGTTTTGATTTCTGCTCCCCACACGGACTAACGCACTGAAAGTCAAACACCCAAATTTCACACCAAATTCGTAATTTTTTTAGTTTCTACACTAAATTAGTAATTTTTTTTATTTTTTACACCAAAAATGTATATATCCCTAATTAGTGACATGTATAAAAAAGAATTGCGGCCTAAAAATCTCTGAAATCTTGTGACGGTCATTCCGATCAACTCAAAGCAATTATGCCGGAGATAATGGTACATATGATCCCTCTTCTCAAGCAACACATTTTCGTCTAATGTCAAATCATTGTTGTTTTTGGAAGCCTAAAAACTTGAGATCGGAACATGTTTTTTATTTTTTGGCCAATTAGAATTCAATCATGTAAAATAAATTATATATTTGGAATCAGTATCAAATTTTAATTAGAGAGGTGTGAAAAATTATCTTCATTGGTGAATTTAAAATTTTTTCGGTGATTGAAAACTAGAAAAAAAATTCAACATATAAAATAAAATATATAAAAGAAAACAAATAAAATAAGCAAACTTATTTATAAATTTTTGAAACTTATATTTAGTAAATGTCACATATCTTAAAATATTAAATAAATGTCATATTTTTTAAATATTATGTAAATGTTATTTTTTAATTAATGATAAATACAAATATTTATATTTTATAAATAAATTAATTTATATATTTACTAATATTGTAAAAATGAAAATATGTATATTTTCTGAAAAATTTGTATTTCTCTATATTATAGAGTAACTAATGATATTTAGTTAATATTTTAAACTTGTTGACATTTTATTTTAATAAAGTTTTAAAAAGTGAAATTTATTAAGTTGTCCAATAATAATAATAATAATAAATATTAACTACGGATCAAAAATAAATAAAAACGTGTTATATTTTATAATCATTTTTAATAAACCTATATATCCCAATAATATTTTGTATATTGATTTGTAATATTTTAACGAGGGCAATTTAAACATATATCACAAATGAATGTTTTAATTTAAGAAAATAGCACAAAAGATATTTAGCACAAATTATAGTACAAACTGACTTATAGAAGAATATACCTATAATACCCTTCATGAGCACTCACCAAATAAAAAATATTAAAAAAATTTTCAATTTAAAAAAATTAAAAATAATATACACTAAATAGTCTGAAATAAGAGAATTTAAATTTATATTGTCATATATCCTTATAAAACTTAAGAATATAAATTTATATTCTTATACATTCTTAAAAAATTTAGAAATATAAATTAGTATTTTCTTGTTTCCGACAATTTTATACACTTTCTTTTTTTTTCATTTTTTATACATTATTATTTATTTTTTAAAAAAATAAATAATAATATCAATTTAATTTAAGAGCATGTTTGAAAAAAAATAAAAAAAAAGTGTTTTTTCCTTAAATAAAAAATAAAAGTAGGAAAGTTATTTTGTGATATTTAATGCAATTTTCCTTTTAATAATTTTTATTTATTGGGCCGAGAACATTCACGGCCTACGGCTTCAACCATTTCCGTTTGTCCCTATACGAATAGCACGTGCCTGGCAAGTATATACCATACGCTTGCCTTCGGTGGAGTGGAATCTGAGCAGCCACGCTTCCTCACAATTACAAAACAAAAACACAACTGTACAGTTCACACCGGACGCAAAGCCCGTCGTAAATTCTTTATTTAAACTCTTTTTTCTTTCTAACCTTCAGCAGTCGCTCACGGCAGATCACCGAGCTTAACATGGAAACCGTAACCCAAGTAAACGTAGAGGCTGAGAAGCAGAGGCTTCTCAGCCACCATAAGGAGCGCCACTTCACCGCCGGTGAAATTGTTCGCGACATCATAATTGGAGTATCCGATGGACTCACTGTGCCTTTCGCCCTTGCAGCAGGTTTATCTGGCGCCAATGCTACGTCTTCCATTGTACTCACCGCTGGCGTGGCAGAAGTCGCTGCCGGTGCTATCTCCATGGGACTTGGAGGGTATTGTTGCACCCTTTATTTTCTATATCACTGTGAGATATCATCGCCAACATGATAGGATTCGTTCGATTGAACCAAAATAATAACGTATTGTTTGGATCTGAGCAGGTATCTTGCGGCTAAAAGTGAGGCAGATCATTATGCGAGGGAACTAAGAAGAGAAGAAGAAGAGATAATCAGTGTTCCTGACACAGGTTTTTCTATATTCAAAATCTTTTTTTTTTACCTCTTTTTTTTTTCCTATTTTACTTATATATTGAATGCAGAGGCGGCGGAGGTGGCGGAGATTTTGGCACAGTATGGAATAGAGCCGCATGAGTATGGGCCTGTGGTTAATGCTCTTAGGAAAAAACCTCAAGCATGGCTTGATTTCATGATGAAGTAAGTTTAATTTAATCAACTGCCATTATCTTTCATGAAAAAGAAATTAGATGATGAAATACTGTTTATATGATCTCAAAGAGATCTGCACCTCCACCCTCAGGAGCAGCATCAATACAAAAGCAGTTAACACTATGAAAAATTTCAGTAACGACAAACCCAAGCAGTCACATACCAACAGAACAAGGCAGGGATCTGCTAATTGCACTTGGAACACGTAGACTTGTTTTGTTATGAGGATCACATGATGTATACATAACCCTCTTTTTTTGTTTTAAGCTGTAGACTTTTCTTGGATACTTGTTCGCATTTTCTGCTTATTTATCAGTAAAACCGAGATTTACCCTTTTTAATCACAGTTAAAACCCAAAGATAATTGGGGTTCTGAAGTGGAGAAAAAAGCATGGATTATGTTGTGCACTTTTTTTCTTCTTTTTTTGGTAAAGAATCTAAAGTTGTGCAATGTGGGTGCAGATTTGAACTGGGATTGGAGAAGCCAGATCCAAGGAGGGCCCTACAGAGCGCCCTAACTATTGCAATTGCCTACATTTTGGGTGGGTTAGTACCTCTGCTTCCTTACATGTTCATTCCAAAAGCCCAAGATGCTGTGCTTGCATCAGTGGTCATAACCCTATTGGCATTATTGATATTTGGGTATGCCAAAGGGTATTTTACAGGTAATAAACCTTTCAGGAGCGCCTTACAAACTGCCCTTATTGGAGCCATTGCATCTGCTGCTGCATTTGGCATTGCTAAGGCTGTAAAATAATAACATGATTTTCTCCTGATAAGCCTGATTTTTGTATTTTAGGCCAGTTTCAATTTTCCTTTCGAAATAATTCTCAGCTCTGATAATGTATTGTTGAATTTAAACGGAGTTTTGCTTACATGCTTGCATACACCTATTCCCCATTTTCTCTTTCAATACATAATTTATTTATGCACGTCTCTCAAAATCTGTCTTTTCTTTACCTGATAATTCATGTTATTACTAAAATACATATTGTTTTTACATTTTCCCAATCTGTTATGTAACGTCCTTGTGTATTTAATTTAACGCCTTCACCATTTTAGAAAAGAAATGATCCGAAATGTTTTTTTTCAAAAAAAAATTGACCCCCTGAACTAATTTAACACGCACGACTTGTCATCTTACTGAAAAAAAGGTACTATATGACAGCCATAAACTGAGGCCTTCTAGATCTCTACGCCCTAAACTTTGTCTAAAAAAATCAATTGTAACTACTTTGTTATGAAATTGCACCCAGTTTTGGGCAATATTTTACCAATTGCATAAAATTAGCAAATTGAAAGAAATTAAAAGTTTGACCGGACTCCAAGAGTCAATCAACCAAAAGGGTTAGTTAACTCGTTGCTGCCATTAGACTCATCCTTGCATATGCATTGTGGATTGATATATGCAGGAAACGGATTATGTGGCTAGGTGTAGTTGACCTGGCTAACTTAAAAATTACGTGACGAGGCAATCTGCTGACTCAGTTCACAACACATCCACATGGACATACCTCTTCACAGTGGCAACAAGTTAACAAACCCCGATTGGTTAAGTGACTCTTGGAGTCCCCTTAAACCTTTTAATTGCTTTCGGTTTACCCCAGGATGAAATTGGTAGAATAATATGCAAAATTGGATGCAATTTATGTCAAAAGTTAAAAGATGGTTGCAATTGATTTTTTAAGCAAAGTTTAGAGTGCAAAAATATGAAGGCCTTTAAACTGTCACAAAGAATTGAAATGTTCCATGGAGAATATTCTTCCCGTTATCCATTCAGTATATTCATATAGATGCATAATACTTTCGTGGCTTTTCATAGAGAAATAACTACTATAGTTTCTTGTACATGTCAAAGGTCAAAGTAAAAAATGATTTTCATGAAATGAAATACTGTCCTCCCATGCCATTCCTACGGCAATTGCAGACGAAAACATCACATTGCTAAACCATCTGCCAATATGAACAATGCATAAAAAAATTATCAGCATATATAAACAGATAATCAACCAAAGGACTTTTCAATGTCATTAGGGAGACAAAAAAGAAGAAAAGATGATCAACTTACGTTGCAACGGAAAAATATTTGTCCGCAAGGGCACACCAAAAAATATCTATGTATAACAAATTCCTAGGGACTTTCCTATCTACACCCTTTTTCTTAGCTGGTTTCCGATGCCAAATGAGCCATTTGCTCAGTTATAACTTCCATGTTCTCTGACTTCTCAAGACAACTACCATTACTGTTTGATTCGTTCTTATATTTATCAATTTCTTCTGTTATGAACTGAAAATTCTCCAATCTGTCAAGCTGGTCGACTTGAGTTCCACATGCTGCGGTCTCAGTTTCATTTTCAGCATCAGTGATCCCTTCACCTTCTTGATTAGTGTCTTCGATATTCTCTAAGAAAGGAGTGGCTAAAAGAAGCTGTTCCCATGCACTATCGTCTGGCAATTCTGGTAGAACAAATGGCACATGATTTTCAAAAGATACATTTTCTTCCATGAGCAATTTCACAAAATCTGAGCTTAAAAACGAATCTTTTATCACATCAGGTAAAGGATCAGATTCTTGTGGTTTTTCTGAAACTACTGGCGTATGCATCTCTTCCTCTTGTGGTGGCTGGTATTGTATTATCATACCATCAGAAGCTACTTGTTCATCTTCTTGCTCCACGATGCTTCCTGGTTCAGCCATCCGCCAGTTATTTTCTTTGGGGTGTAGAAGCTGAACCAGAAATCCTGGACTTTGCACAACCATAACTAAAAATGACAACATCTGCTGCTGATTTTTCTCCATCCCTTGAACACGATCGCTCAAAACGAGTAACTTACTGTTTGCATTTTCATGGAGCTGCCTGAGTTTAATTAATTCCTGCATAAGCACATTTTTGTCAGTCTTTAGATTCTCAATTTCTTTCCACAATCCATCATTCCCAACTTTGTCACAAGGCTCAGTTGCATTTTCTTGCTGCTGCTGCAACAATTTTCGATTGTCTGTGCTTTGAGAATTTTTCCGTCTGTAGATATTCTTTAACAAATATTTCTGACCTCTGACAAATCCATCGTTAGCAAATTCCCAACGATCTGCATCAATTTTTCTGAAGCCCTGAAAAATGTCCTATGTTATAGTATATTCTAGAAGAATTCCAAAGCAACTTCATCAGTCTTAAAGAACTAAACTACAAATAGACAACCACCATGACAGATGATTTGCACAATATAACAGATGGCAGATATCTGCGTCCCAAATCCTACTCAAAGATGAATTTAACTTTCACACATGTTTGCCTTCTGGTCCTTTGTAAGCATCAAAAGCAAGGAAAAAGATGACAATCAATCAAAACCGTTAAGCAATGAATTAAACAAAAGGCAAATCAAAGGAATCTAAGGTAGTAAGCTCTCTCAAAAGAATCCAAAAACAGACAAAATAATAATTAAGATATTAAGCCATTTAAATTTCTGGTGAAACTAATTCCTTACTAGGCACGGGTGTTTGAATAAGTAAAAAAGGGCACATCCTATGAACAATACTGAGGGAAATGACCTAAAAAGAAGATCCCAATTGCTTAAAGTATTGCAGTTAACAAAGGTAAAGAACTATCCCAACTCAAAATAACAAGTAAAATACAATGTTTACATACTCCATATAATTAATAACACAATCAAGAATTGCAATCTGTGCAAATTCTTGATGAACAGAACTACATCTTCCACATTACTAAAATGCTCCAGGAAAAAGAAGCTGCACAACATTCAACAAATTGTGGGGTAATACTCAAATAAGTATCATTTCATCACAGTACCTTGACTAACAGATATAGGGTTTGTCCCCCTTTGCACAATAGAAACGGAGATTTCAGAGAACCAAAGCATAAAGCAGCAAGAGGGATACAATATTATCAACTCAATAGCAATTTGCCGTATTACAATAAATTTTGGCAGTCAAGCTGATAATTTAAAGAAATTTGAATAAACCCAATAACAAATCAACCAAGAAAAACAAAACAAATAAGGAAATAGTAATAAAAGAAAAAAAAAAAAACTCACATAGATATTAAGCTGCCTGATAAAGCTAGAAGAATTGCTGTGCTTGAAGTATTTAGGAAGCAATTGAACCGAAAATTCAGTCATATCCCATATGACGAATGCGTTATCGCTATTTTGGCTCCAAGAAATTATGGAATTTGTGGACTCATCATCTACCATTTCATAACATTTTTTCAAGAAAGGAGCAACCGAGAGAGACCCATCGTCCCCTGATTTCACCATTGATTAGCGATCGTCACAAAACCCAGAAATAAGAAAGATTTTCTGAACCAGAACCGACCCAACAGAGGCTTTACTGAAGTCTTCGGAGACTTGGAGCATACAAGAAGAAGCAGAGCTAAAAAGCATAAAAGAAAGAAAAGGGTATAAGAGGGATTTGAATGATTGTAATTTGTACGGAGAAGGTTATAGAGTTTAAACCGCGTAGACAAGTTTGGAATCTGGAAAGTGGTACAGTACAAAGATATTTTGAACTCTACAGTTGAAGGCGTGTAAGTTCAATTTTATAAATAAATGTCAAAAATATAATTAATTTTTCAAATTAAAACATAAATTAATTTTTATACTTTTCTACAAATAAATCTTCATTTTTAAAGTGTTTAATTTATTTTTATTGTTATCATAATACAAATTTAAATGAATGTAGAATTACTTACATATTAAGTATTTAGAATATTTTATTTAAACTCTCTAAGTTTTACCTATATCTACAATTTACTCCCTGTCTTTTTTTTTTTGACACGATACTCCCTGCTTTATATTTCCGTTAACAAAAATAACCGTCTATTTTTTCTGTTAAAATGGACTAAAATGTAATTTTACATGCCTTTTTAAAAAAAAAAAACAAATGAAGGACTGATTTGTAATTTTTCATCTTCAACTTTCAAACTCCATGGAAAACAGAGAAAAAGATAGGAGGAACTGACAAAACTTCAAACTTCAAACTTCAAACTCCATCTTCAACCTTTAAACAAAATTGAGTTCTTGATTAATTTTTATTTTGATATAAAATAAATAAAAAACAAAGTTGGAAAATTGTTTGGAACAATACGAACAGGTGCTCTTCGTTTTGAAATCCATCTGATCGGTGAAGTCACCGTCGATGGCGAGTGAAGCAAAGCTTTCTGGCCGACGCGAGCTCCCCTCCGGCAAGCTAGGTCATCGATTTGCGTCTCAGGAACTGCTGTTGGTTTTCTCGAAAAGGTGGGTCATTGTGTTTCCGTTCTTCGTATTTAATGTCAAGCCAGCCTTGGTCGGTGTCGGATCGGAGGGCCAGCGGCGGCGGCGGCGCTTGTGTTGCTCGACCACCGGCTTCCCTTTTGATGGCGGCGAAGGGTCTGGTTCTGGCGGCTGTGCTGCTAGCGGCGGAGCTTGGGTAGGCTGGCTGGGTTTCAACGAAGAAGAAGAGAAAGAAAAGTTTTGGCAATTTTAATTTCAGTCCCTCATTTCTTAAGCTTTTTCAAAAGAGCCCATAAAAATTATATTTTGATTCTTCTATCGTTACTTTAACAGAAAAAATAAACAAAATGGTATTTTTATCAACGGAAATAAAACGCAGGAATGTTTGTGTCCGAAAAAAAAGACAGGGAGAAAAATGTAGATATAAGTAAAACATAAGGAGTTTTTTGTAAATTTCCCTAAGTATTTTCACTTTTTTTAAACTCGTATAAGTATTTTGACCTATTCTAATGATAAGTTGTAAATTTGTGGAAGGAAATAGAAACGAAAATGAGAAAGGAAGGAAGCAAGGGTATATTAAGAATTTTATAAATATTGATTCAATTTTTTTTTTTTTACATGAATATCATTCTCATTTTTTGAGTACATTTTATTATAAATATTAATAAATTTAAAATAAATAAAAAATACAATAATAATATTATTAAAAATAAAAAAATTCATATTTAAATTATCGATATTTTGGGTGGAAGATGGCTGCTTAGCCTAGCCGCAGACAACAAAGAAGTGAAACAACAAAATTCTAGGTTTGAGTTAGTTCTATTCACCTAAGGAAAATGGGTCTGATAAGAATAATTCACCTATGGGCTATATGAGAGCTTTCGTCAGATATGGGCCAAGATACAAGTTTATTAGTTAAGCCCAATATCAGAATTCTGTTACATGACCTGGCAATGTAGTTAGACGATCAAGTCAAAGCTTTATCAATTGTATAAATAAGACCAGGGTCTGCAAAACGAAACTGAAAATCGGTTTTTGGTTCAAAATCAAATCTATTATTTATGAACTGAAAATTGAATTGAAAATTCAATTTAACCGAATTTTGATTAGATTTCGGTTCAGATACGATTTTTTACATTTTTATGTCTAAAATTTGGTTCGGTTTATAAATTTTACGAACTAAAAACCGAACAGAAAAATTTAGTTCATAAAATTTAGGAACAAAAAACCGAACCAAAAATTCGATTAACCGATTATTAAATTCAATCCGATTCGATTTTCAATTCCGGTTCAGTTTTGCTCACTCCTAAATAAGACAACAATAAGATCAATGCGATTTATTTCCTGTAAATCTCAAAGCTGGAAATTTCTCTTTCCCATTTTCTTGTTTTGTTCATGGCATCAGAGCAGATCTAGGATCTATGAACAAGATTTTAGTAATTACTTTCTGCGATCTTACTACTTCAATATAGTAATTACTTGCCGCGATCTTACTACTTCAGTCCTGTAGGATTTGTTGGATTGATTTACTTGATTTCCTGCAACAATGGCAGATCAGCATGCTTAGATTGATGATGATGTATACAGAATCTCAAATTCAGATAATACTACTACTAATCTTGTGAGCATCACTTTAACTGAGAAGAATCATCTCTCATGGAGTTGTGCTTTGCTTATTGCTTTGACTGCTAGGGGTAAAGTAGGTTTTATTAATGGAGAAGAACTTGAACCTAACCCTAATTTGCCACTACATAAGAAATGGAAAAGAGTTGACACCACTACATAAGAACTTGAACCTACGCCTTCGACGGCGTTGGCGATCGTCTTGGAGATTCGGCGTTTACCCCTATAAGCTGTTAGTGTTTTGCGATTTGGAGATTTGGGTGGTGTTTGCGATTTGAGATTTCAATTTGGCGAAGACTGTCAATTTGGCTGTTCCGAAAACCTATTATTTAAAACTAATCTATGAGTGGTTTTGAATTGGGTATTGTTTGTCTTTTACTAACTATAAACGGGACCAAATTGTTTTAGGCAAAGTAATAGCCAACCAAGATTTGATTCAAGCACTGCAACTGACCCTAAACCTAAAAAAAGTCGATCATAGAGAAAAATTAATTAAATGTACGCCATTCATAAAAGGGATTCTTTTGAAAACAGTTGAGCAAAAATTTTTCACTCCAAAATATACAAAATATGATTTTAATAGCCAAAAGAAAATTCAAGACTTATTATGTCAACAAATTTAAAAAAAAATTTGCCAAAAAAGCTTTCCCAATAGGTTTACAGAGGGTATTCTTCAAAACTAACTAGAAACATCAAATTGTGAAATCTCATATCGGATATTGATTAAGATTTAATATAATATAAAAGTTAGACCATCTAACTACTTAGTTAACTTAGGTTAACCATTTTAGACCAGTGGATTTGAGCCTAAGTAGTTTACGAAGACAGTTCGGTGCATCATTTTAGAGGCTTGTGCAATTAGACTCAAATCTAGCTGCAAGCCGGTCTCAGCCCCCGGATTAGGTCGTGACAATAATGGTATCAGAGCCAGTCACTAGCCAGAAGCATGGTGTAGCTGCACGCCGGTCTGCTGAAGCACGAAAGAAAACTTCTCAAAAGTACAATGGAAAATGCTCTCTTCTTTGAATGAAACTTCAGGTTAGGTTTCCATCAACGCCTCCACATTTCTACAACTAGTTTCGCACAAGCTCAACAAAAACTCATGTGAAACATGAAACTCGACAGTGACCTAGCGATCTTTGTTTCCGATCCATTTTCATTTGTTTGTGTTCTTCAACGGAAACTCAAATTCCGATTAGCAATCATTGATGCTGATGGTACCGGAAAATTCACCGACATCTGGGCTATCGCTTGGTATCCTTAGTTCATTGGCCGGATGCAAGGTGGAGGAGACAACAAGGCTTATTTTTCCCTGCCAAAGATGTTCTTCCTCATCCATTGTTCTTTTGTTCCATTTTTTAAACAATTTTGATCTTTCTTTTAATAATAAAATGGCTTAGAAAGTTTTTAGGAAAAGAAATGGCCTTTTGGATAATTTTTTTTAAATAGTGGTCAAATTTGCTTAAAACTCCAAATTGCTTAATATTTTTGCATAATCCCCTTCAAAGAATGGGTGCAATAATTGTATATATCTTGACAAGCCATAAAATGGAGTAATTGATTTTGGACTACTCTTTGAACCTCCTCCCAAATGGAATCAAGATAAATTATTGGTGATGAGATAAAACAGAATTGTTTGGGAGAGAAAAGGGTTGCCTGAAAAGATGAGATCGAACAGTTGAGACAAATCTTTTCAACATGATTTTTATTTTTATCATGCTATAAAGGTGGTCATGCTGCTTATCCCACTCTCAGATAAAGTGATTCCCCATCCTCATTGTACATGATTTATTCAAAAAATTTAAATTTATTTATGATACGTAAATCTTAAAAAATTAAATAATTTTTAAAATTGATCTTCATTGTTCCGACATAGTGGTATTTAAGGAACAATTGATTCCAAAATCACAAATTGGCCTTCTTCCATTACAAGTTTATATATGGAGAAACATATTTACATACCAAAACTTAAAAATTCTTATTCCAGAACAATTAAGTTTGCCATCTGTGAACACTAAGGCTAAGAGCAAATTGAAGTATAAATTTAATTTTGTAACTGTATCGTGCTTGATCTATTATTTTCTTTTACCACTAAATCACATGGTTGTAATCCAGACAATTCGGCCGATAAGGTTTCTTACATTTCATAGACTCAATCGACTTCTTATAAGTTTTATAATAATTTGTTCCCCCTCTTACTTAGATGCACCCTTTAATCTGTGTGCTGATATTTTTTTTTAGGCTTTATTCAGTAATAGTGATTAAAGTAATGGTTAGATTTTCAACTTTGATCAAAATACTAAACACTAATTTTGTTATTTGGTTAAGTAGTATCTTTAATGATGTATAATGTTTTCATTAGTGTTTAATCATGAGATGAGTGATTTGTGAAACGTTAACCCCTCTTACGTTTAGGGTTTAAGCATTTAATGTGATAAACAAAATAGTAGAAAAAAAATAATTAAAGGTAAACCATTCGCAAAATGGGTCCAACAATTATGCATACATTGAAAAGCCACAAATGTGAATATAACAGTTGATTTGAGACAACTCTTTAGCCTCTTCCTAAATGGGATCCATTAAGCTCAAGAGGTGTCCTAGTGGTAAAGCACCTCTTTTCTGGGACATGAGGTTTCGAGTTCGAGCCTTATCAATCCCCTTCCTCAAGTAGAATAAGATATCTATATATATAAAAAAAAAAAAAGGGGGATCCATTGGCAGATACAAAGATAAATAATTGGGGATGAGATAAAACAATTATTTGGGAGAGAAAATGGGTTTGCCTGAGTGAGAGTGAGATGGTGGGATCTAACACACTACTGAAAAATCATTTCAATACAAGTGTAGCCATGCCATGCTGCTTTTCCACCATACAGACTCCGATTCATATGTGTCGTCATTCAACTTTTACTTTTACTCTTACTCTTGTAAGTAATTGTGATTCTTTTCCAATACTGTATATTAGTGTGTTCTATAATTTTGTAGTTTAATTTAACAAATTTTCCATTTAAATTTATTTATGAAAAACAAATTGTAAAAAGAAGAATAAATACTATTCTCTGTGACAAAATTAGTCTCATTTTTTTAAAACATCCTAAATGTTAGTCTTATTTTTATAACTATAGTTTTAAATATTATCCATTTTCTAATTATATCTTTAAATAAATGATATTGATAACTAATGTGTATATACTTTTTGATGAATGCTATTCATAACTGAATAATCCCAATGATATCACTAAAAATATTAGTTTGTAATTGAACTAAAGAAAATGTATTAATCAATTCTTTCAAATATATAGTCTCTTATGTCGTTTTGGTTTGTTGATTCTATTTGGATTTCATTGATTTTCTTGTTTTATGAACATGATATCCAATTCAATCAAAACAACAGCGTAACGTTAAAACACAAAACTATAATTTTCCTCTTCGGGAAAATTTGAGTCGACGTTTAAGAGTCCCCATATGTTGGTTAGTAGTTGGTACGACTTGTTTGTTTGGTACACGACAATAATTTTGGAATTTGGCGTTTTCTTCACTTCCATCAGCATGAATTTTCAAATGGTATGCATTGCCAAGGACCTACAAAAGAAATAATTTGCAAAAACCCCAAAAATATTAAGAAAATGCCCCATTTTTTAGGTACGAGGTTCTCTATTTGGTCCCATTGGAATACATTAGTATAGTTCTATATTGATCATCTTATATTTTACATATGCAAGTTTTGAGTTTGATTCATTAGAGATTTTTGCAAAATTTTTTCTCTAAAATAAATGTCTATTTATTTTATGGAACTTATGTGTAATAGAGATTATCTATAATCAGGAACAGACCCAAAATTAATTAATATATATATTTGAAAATTTATTATAGGGAAATTTTTTTTTCACTTTTAATTAATTTTTTATCAATTGAAATTTGGAGAAGTTGTAAATGATGGGAGTGGCTTAGTCCCTGCGTTTGGGCTTCTTTCTCAAGTCCATATTTATCTACTACCCTGCCTAGGCTTGGCAATTTTAAAGTTCAAATCATTTGAACGGTCTGGAAACGTGATGATCCATAATCGTTAAAGGAATGTTTGGTTTTAGTTCAAAAAAAATTAAAATCATAATCGGTTGGAATTGGCGGTTCGAACCACAAGGTTCCAAACGATTACATAAATTTAAGCAATTATATATATATATACATATATTATTTCAGCAAAACCAAAACCATCCAATATTATCAATAACATATGTTTATATAATACTGGACAAATAAGAAATTGGCCTTTGTAATAATAAATCAAATGACATAATGTTTAATAATTGTTATTTTTTTTATTTTATATTGAATGTTGAATTGATTTTTTTTTTAAAAACATTACTGTTTTTATTAATTTTTGTCTATGTATCAAATAAAATTTAAACTCTAAAAAAAAGTAGCATTTTTTATTTTAAACAATTTTACAATTGTGTTCAAACCGTTGTTAATCTTTTTAGAAAATCGAAAGAAAAAACCGTTGGGAACCATTTTTTTGAAGAATCATGGAAGAACTAAAATTGAAACCGTGAACCAGAGTTTTCAAAACCGTCAAAAAAGCATTTGACGACAGTTCAATTAAGATTCCATCATTTTTAGAATCATGAACCACTAGTTTCAAAACCATAACCGCAGAATTTAGAACCATGGCCAGGCCTGCCTATTTGAAAAAGGTATCAGCGTTTTTATTAAGCAACAATTAGCTTCATATACAAATGTGGGCCTAGAAAAACAATAAAAAAATGAGAATAAACATGAATGCTCACAAATAGGTAAATTGTAAAGTCTCCAATAGATACTTTTTCTATTTTCACTTTTTCTTTTCTTTTCAAAACAACAACAACAACAACAATAATAATAATAATAATAATAAAGTTGTAAATCAGGCATAGTAAAAAAAAAAATAGTGCATATAAATATAGATAGGATGAGACGGAAAAATGAGTTGTAGGACACCCTCGACAGCAATCCAAACAAAGTGTTTCATTTTTTAAAAGAAGAACAAGAAAAAGAGAAATATGTTACCCGATGAAGCAGTTGCTAAAGGACTAATCCTCCAGAGCCAATCGCTAAAGAAGGTTTGTCCTCAAAACTTAATTAATCAAAACTCTCTCTTAATTAATTGCATTACGTAGCAAGCAATTAATAATTATTAATGTACTAAATTTTTTTAACATTATATTGATGAATCAAGTGTGTACCCTAGAGAACATGAGCAACTCAAGAATTTACGAGAAGCTACCGAGAAGAAATATGGATTTTTTGATTAAGTTAAAAAAAAAATTGAAAAATAAAGTAAAAGAAATTGAAAATAATTGTTGGAAAATTTGAATTACAGGAGCCTGATGTTAGGTCCAGTTGATGAAGGACTATTCGTATCAATGCTTGTGAAGATTATGAATGCTAAAAGGACATTAGAGATTGGTGTTTTTACTCGCTATTCCCTTCTTTCTGTTGGAGGAAAGAGGAGATAATTAATAAAATGTAATTATATTTAACAACAATAATTATAATACAAATACATAAATCTCTCTCAAGAATTTTATTTGTAGATTTACACCAACCTACTCACACACAAATATTTTCTACACACACTTACAAAAATGACTTTTACAATCTGCTCTATTTATAGAGCATGAGAACTAATACAAACCATGCAAATTCTATGGCTAAAATGAAAGCCAACAACACAACTAACTTCCACTACATCTTGTCTTCAAAACAACTCATTACCACTAACATGTCCCT
>CATIWJ010156893.1:0-13030 GCA_949640765.1 Croton laevigatus | reverse complement strand
TCCAAAATCAAATTCTTGGCTACCATCTCCTGGGATAATTTCTGCAAAAGCAAAAGACTAGGTGGTCTTGGAGTGGGCTCTCTGTTAGAAAGGAACTTTTCCTTGCTCTACAAATGGATTTGGCGACTCAATGATAACTCTAGCGATTTGTGGAAGGATGTTATTAGGAGCAAATACCTATTTCAACCAACCAAATGATAGGAGCTGATGTGAAGATCAGGAATAATATCTCACCAGTTTGGTCCTCAATTACTAGTATTTTTCAAAACAAAAATTTTGTGGTATGGCTAGACAAAAACACGAAATGGCTCATGGGTAGAGGAGACAAATTTGATTTTTGGCTTCATAAATGGTGTGGTGACTTCACTTTTGCCTCAAAATTTCCCAGACTATTTAGAATCTCTCCCCTCAAGAACGGAAAGGTTACAGACTTTATTGAATGGAATGACTCATCTACACCAAAATGGCTCTTCTCTTAGTCTAGGCCACTATGGGTAGAGGAAATATCTCAACTCAGACAGATGCTGGATCTAATTGCGTCGGTAAATCTCAATAGGGAAGCTTCAGACAAAGTCATTTGGATGGCTGCTTCGAATGGACTCTTCTCAGTGAAAACCTGTAAGTGGCTTAACTATCCTTCGACTAACTCCTCTATGCCTTCTAATCTCTGGATGGGGTATGTGCCACCCAAGACTGAACTCCTATTCTGGTTCATCATGAAAAGAGGGATACCAACTAAAGACTTGCTGGCTAAAAGAAACATCATCCAAAATAGCCAGTTGCTCTGTTCCTTCTGTAACTCAGCCCCCGAAACAATTGAACATTTGTTCCTTTCTTGCCCTTTCACTACAGCCCTCTGGAATAAATGCTTGGCATGGAGAAGTGTCAAATTTTGCCTACCAAATGACTTCTTGAATTTCTTCACTCAGTGGAGTTCCTTAGCCCCCTTTTCAAAATCCTTTAACCATCGCTTTTGGGTCACTCTCTACTTATCCATAACCTGGACAATTTGGAAAGCAAGAAATGAACTCATCTTCAGCAACATCAAAACCCCCCTGGACAAACTTTTTGACCTTTGCTATTTCAGATCATATACCTGGTTCAAAGCCTCAACTCCCAGCTTCCCGTACTCCATAAACCAAGTCATCACATCCTTTTCAGAAATCAAACGTTGGCAAAATGTCCGTTGAGTTCGATTCTGATTGGGGCGCTTGGTTTTGTTGGACACCTCGGTTCGGTTGTCGAGTTTGGATCTCCTTGGAGAGCTCAGTTCTATTGGAGGAACTTGGTTCTGAGTGGAGAGCTCGATTATGATGACTAATCATTATGTAATTTTCAAGTAAAGCCTTGTGAACTCCTGTAAACCCCTGTAACCTTCTCCACTTAATAAATGTATTAGCTTATAAAAAAAAAAGATCAGCCAATCGAGTATTAAAAAAAAAAGGAGTGGATTAAGTTAATTCTTGTCTGATGCTTTGATAAAATTAAATGAATTTCAACTTGGGTATGGGCCCAATTAATTGGACTTGAAGGTAATAAATATTGGTATTCACACCAACTCTACATACTTTAAAACTTCATAGGGCGGATCACATAAGATATAATTAATAAATGATATTGGTGGGTAAAAGTTTCAAATTTTCCAGTGATTTTCCTCATGGGTTAATATAGTTTTATTGGTTGGAGATAATAGTGCTTACAAGAATATTGTGTTTTTTATAGTTTGGATACTTTTAATTAAGTTCATTTTATTAATTCTAAATTTTATTGTTGGATTATTATTATGGGGGCAATATTATTATATTAGTATTAATTTAACTATTTATACATGCTTTTCTATTTTTGTCCTAATTATATTAAATGAATGAAATGAGGTGTATAAAAAATATAGATGAATAGGAGAATTTTATATAATATTGTGATAAATAAATAAGTTTGTAAAGTTATATAAATTAATTAAGTATATTAGTTAAATAAGTTAGTTAAATGGATAATACCATTATAAAATAAAACAAATAACATAGATCGACATGTATCTGACATGTATGGGCGTTGATAAATGGATGAGTGTGTTCACATGATGATATCACTCTCATTAAATTAAAATTTTTATTTGGTATAGGAAAAAAAAATTCACATATACTTTTTTATTAATAAAAAATTACTCCACCTTTAATAAAATAGATTAAAAACAAAATAACCCACTGTTTTTTATATAATATTCTTTTTTTTTTCGAAATAGTTTATTCAAATCTTTTTTTTTTTTATAATTGAGTGATATAATATAAAAGACCAAGAGAATTGGTCAAAAAGTTTATTCAAATCTTGCTTTCATGATTTCATACATCCAATGTCTCTTACAGTCAGATTATCTCTTTTTTCATATTTTCATGTTTCGTTGAAAATAAGGCTGAAAATTTGATCCCACTTAAAAAATGGCATGGCTACATGGGTGAGTGAGTTCATATTATGACATAATTCTTATTAAATTAAAATTTTTATTTGATAGAGAAAAAACAAACTTCATATATACTTTTTTATTACTAAAAATGACTCCACCTTTAATAAAATAAAATAGATTGAAAATAAATATAACCTACTATTTTTAATATAATATTCTGCTCTTTTGTGTTGTAATTATTCAAATCTTGCTTTCATGATTCTATGTATCCAATTATCTCTTCAATCTTATTTTCATGTACTATGTTTTATTGAAAAATTAGGTGGAAAATTTGATATGGCTAAGACATTGTCAACCCGAATCAATGTGACTACTATTTTCAAATGTACACACGCAAGGGAGCACAAAACGAAGTGTAAAAAAAGTGGAACAAAAAATAATCAATTTTTAAGTCTCTGCGAGAGGGAGCACCCTCACTAACCCAACAATGGCAGCTGCTTCTTCTTCGTTGGCCGACACATCGGTGACGGAGGAGGAGCTTACACTATTAGTAAAGTGGAGCGGCAAGGGGTACACTGTTCGAGTCTGCGGCGACGATTCTGTTGGCTAATTGAAGCGCCGGATATGCGAGCTCACCAATGTCTTACGCAAGCGACAAAAGCTTCTCTACCCTAAAATCGGCAATAAGCTTGCCGACGACACCGTGTTGCTCTCCCAGCTCCGTCTTAAACCCTCCGTCAAAATGACTATGATTGGGTTAGATTTCTTTTCCCTTTTTGTTTTACCTTTTAATTTCTCCTTTTTGTTTTGATTCTTGTTTCTGATAAAATTTTTTGGTTTGCTGATTGTGTTCTTATTTTCCTGTTTCTCTTAAACTAATTAGTTTTCTTATGATGGGGATTTTGAATTCCGAGGAATATGGTGAATAAAGGGTTTTGATTATTGGGTTTCGCAGAATTGAGTTAGAGTTGTCACTGGTATTGGAAAAATTATAAAATTCAAAAAATTTTATAATTTAAGATATGCGAAGCCGAAAAAAAAAGAAAAAAGTTTTTGAAGTATTCATGACAATGGAGGTGGGGTTGGAACTGCGTGCTTGAAAATAGTAACTTAAACTTGAAATTTTAGATGCTTTTGATTGTTTTTTTGTGGATTATCATTCATATAAATATGAAGTTTGATCCTTTTTTTTTAATATTGCTTCTTATTAATTCTTAGGTTAAGTGATGTTTGGTGTCTAAATTTAATTGATCGAAGAGAAAATTATTACGTTCTTAATGGAGATAGGACCATTGGAGAGGCACACAAACAATCAACTAAAAAGTGATAAACTGACAGTTTTTGTAACCTTCTGAAGAAAGCCTTGTTTGTAGAGGCAACAAGCAACATAAAACCCTGCACTGTAGGATCCTCGATACTAATAGTAATCTCCTGATGGTGCAATGAGTGCTGGATGTTTCCTTTTTTTATGTGTACTGGAGGCTTGGAGATTTAAGGCATTGGGTCAAAGAAACATTGGAGTATAATCAAACTGGTGAGGAAAGAGTGAAACATAGTAGAACTAGAAATAGATCACAATATAGAGAAAAGGTCTTGTCTTTTCAATGTTCTGTAGTTGATGATTTGTTCTTCTGAATGTGGTATAATTCTTATTACCTTTTTTGGAGATGATTGGCTTTCTTGATGTTATATAGATCAAACCTGTAGGGAATGAAAACTATGAATGTCTCTTTTATTGTTGGATTTTTCAGTAATTGCTTACATATGGTGTCTGTGAGGTTTTGGTCTCTCTGAAAATTGGAGTTCATTTCCCTTTTGTTGATTGTATATCTCCAACTTCTACTCAAACATGTAAATTTTTACATTAGAACAGCTTATAAAGAGATCCTTATCTCTTTCAATACGGGGTCCTTATCTTTTTCAAATTAGTTATGGATTATTTGTACTGAGTTCCGAACTCTGTTTTAGTAGGTCACAGTTTGCAGATTTTGACTCTGTATTATAATTTAAATATAAAATTGTTTAGAACCGTTGAATTTGCAGTCATGTGAATTTATAATACAGAGTCAAAATATGTAAACTGTGACTCACTAAAATTAATCTCGGAACTCAGTATAGACAATCCATCACCTAATTTGGAAAAAAAACCTGAAAAATAGACAATCCATCAATCATTACTCTTATGCAGGGAGTATGTAGTACTACCTCCAGTTTTTTCATTTCTTTACGTTTTCTATTTTGGCAAATTTTTTCAATTCTTTATGTTTCCTTTTACAGTAAGTTTTGTAATTGTTTATTATTATTTCTTTATTGGTATTGGTAAAAAAGTAAGGTTTATAAATGATTAGTAATTGTTTATTATTATAGTGTATTGGAATTTGTGATTTCTTGGTATTTGTGTTTTTAGGGTGTAAAGAAATGAAAAAATTGGAGGTAGTATATATTTTTTAATTTGCTCAAGTAATGTTATGTTTCAATCTTCATATATAACCTTAACCTTTAATCAGATTTTGTAGTTCGCAATTGAGATGTTAAAACTTGCTTGCAAATGCAAATCAATCCAATAAATTATGTTTTTGAGTTGATAAGTCATCAAACTCTGGCTAGGTTCACTTAAAAGCTTTTAAGTAAGCTCAAATGGAACTTTATTGAGGAGAACTTTAAGCAACTTTGATTTAACTTCTCATGTAAATTTTGTTGATCTTTTTATAATGTTAAAATATATTGAAAAGAAAGAATTATTTTTTATAATGTTAGAAATTTTGTTGAATTTTACAATTTATAGAGAAAACTTAATACCAAATAAAGAAAGCATTACTAATCATTAGCTAAGATTAGGGGGATTAGAGCGTAAATTAGGGCTTACATATATTACATTAACACCTAAATTAGAGCCTAAATATATTCACCTTAACATCCCCCTCAAATTCAAGTTGGTGGTGACTCTGCCAATTGGAGTTTGCAAACATGATCACGAAATCTTGAATTTGCTAACAAGGTGATTAAAATGAGACAGAAGATATGATTCATCAGAATGTCAAAATGATGCCAACAGAAAAGCAATAAAAATTGAACACTGCTTTTAAATGTCAAAGCAGCAAAATCAAACACTGCTTTTGAACACCTAATTATAACATGGCAAATTGAGTAAAACTCTCTAAATGGAGCAGAAGTCTCAAACAAACTGCAAATGGCCCTATAAAAGCTAAAAAGCTCATAGAAAACACCGAAAACAATAGTAGATGAGAAAGTAGCATAACTAGAAACTGACCGGAAGAAATAAAAACAATAGTAGATGTGAAAGTAGCATAACTAGAAGCTGACTAGAAGAAACAATAGATAGTATTATAAAATCACTAGAAAGTGTTATGGCAAATGCAAAAGCTGTAGAAGCGGCAATGCAGAATTGACAAATAGAAGCGACAATGCAGAAGGGCCAGAACGCAAGGCATACTGTTACCTGTCCGAGGACCCACACTCACAACTGGACCCATAACCGCCTAAAAGGGACAAGCACTCACAAACCAGCAAGGAGGTCACCCATGACGACCTCCAGACGACTTGCCCCCAAAAGCCAAAACTAAGGGAAACCTCGACCTCTTCTGGCCCGCGAACCCAACCTTGACTTACACCATACCCTGCTATTGACAAGCTCACCAGCTACACAAATGGCATCTTCTACAGCCACTTGTGTAGACAAGACCCATACCTCTCAACAGTAAACCTACAGTGCTCAAGCCATACCTTCTATTGAAGAATCACTGTGCGCCTAACCACTATAAATACCCAAACCGCCATAAGTGATCCATAACCTACATTCAGTCTAAGAAGTCTACACATACCTTGCTACAGTAAAACTCTCAAATAAAGTGATATTGCTCTTGCAACAGAAAAAAAATTGCTCCTCAAATAAAAAGAGAGTGATAAAAATTGCACTTAAAACAGAACAATAGCTGTAACCCCACGCTTCAGCTCTGAATATCGAGCATCTTCCCAAGTTAGCTGTGTATCCTACAACCCAGTTCCCCCATTGATCTCTTAGTAGTCCGCTTGCTAATGCTAGATGATCTTGTCCTCTCACGCTACCATCCGAATTAATTTTCACCACATTCGGGGGACGAAAGGACCAGTAGATATCTCTTTCTATTCTGCGTTTTTTGGTTGAATCTACAGAGATGAAATGTTCCGCAGCTTGAATCTATCTAACATAGCTCAAAATGATATGTGACGTGTTGACTTGATGCTCCCTTTGCCGAAACAATGCCTGATTTCTCCAATTCCATAAAAACCAACATGTAGTACCAAAGATAATTTTCCATGAGAGTTCACCTGTACCCCAGCATCTGGATAAGTTGAACTGAAACCAGTCTGTTAGGTCTTTGTCGAAAAACTCCACCTGGAACTGAGGATTCACTAGGCTATTCCATGAATTCTGGGCAAATTTGCAATCTCTGAGAATATGCAGCACAGTTTCCTCGTATGGGCATCCTAATGGGCATGTTCGGATCGCGGTCAAGCTTCTCTTTGCCCTTTCCACATTTATGAGGATTTTTTCATTTAGAGCAAGCCAGAGAAAAATCCTTATTCTCTCCGGTCCATTCTAATGCCATATCATGGAATCAAGTTGTTTATGACAATCAGAGAAGGACGAGAGGAGGGACAAATAGGCGCTTTTAACTGTACATTTACCCGAGCTGGAGCCATTCCAGATTATTTGGTCATCCCCTGCGTTCCGCCTGGGTGGTAAATGGTTTGCTAATTTGAAGCAAAGTGTATGCGGAATCAGATGGCCAATCTTCCCCCAATCCCACTCCCCCGTCTCAATGACAAAGGCTGCCACTTTCCCTTTCATTATGGGAGATCGTGCTGGAGTCGGTAGCATCTCCAAGATCGGTGGGTCGTTCTCTAGCCACTTGTCTGCCCAGAAGTCAATTGAGAGACCATTGCACACCAGGTAGCTTGTACCCTGTTTCATCTGCTGCCACACTGATTTTATGCTCCTCCATATGATGGATCCTGATCTGTTTGGTAGCTTTGTTTGGATGGGTGCGTTTTGTGGGAAGTATTTCCCTCTGATGAGTTTCACCCAAAGCTCATTTGGGTTTGTAAGAAAGTTGAATGCCAGCTTCATCAAGAAAGCTCTATTAACCCTTTGCATCTGTCTAATACCAAGTCCCCCTATTTGTTTTGGTCGGCAAAGACGCTCCCATTTGACTAGGGAAATTCTCTTGTTTTCATCTGTAGAACCCCAAATGAAGTTACGCATTAAACGGTCTAACTCGAAGCAGACCTCCGTTGGGATTTTCACTACCTGCATAACATATGTGGGAATGGCATTGAGTACTGCCTTAGCCAAGGTTAACCGACCGGCCAAAGAGAGGAGTTTGCATTGCCAACCTCGAAGTAGATTTGAAGTCCTCTCTATAATGTAATAGAAAGTTTGTTTTCGGACTCTTTTGTGGAAGATAGGCACACCAAGGTATTTCCCCAAGTCTGTCGTGGCCGCAAACTCTGTTAGTGAAGTAATTTCCGCTTGTCGTTCAACACTGACGATGACAGAGAAGAAGACCTGTGTCTTGGCGGCACTAACTCTCTCCCCCGAGGCATCACAAAAAATTTTGAGTGTATTAGAGATTAGTGCCATTTGCTCGACTGTCGCTTCCGCAAATAGAATGAGATCATCAGCAAAAAATAAGTGGGTGAAAACTGGTGCTCCTTTCCTTAATCGAAAGCCTCTCCATCTGCCATCTTCCTCACTTTGCTTAATGAGGTGAGCCAATCTTTCAATACATAACACAAAAATGTATGGGGGAAAGGGGGCACCCTTGACGGATACCTCTGGTTGGTTTGAAGTATTTGGATGGTACCCCATTCCAGAGAACACTCATATTAGCTGTAGTGACGCATTGCATGATGATAGCTATAAGTTTGTCCGAAAACCCAGCTTCCTTGAGTGTGTCCTCAACAAATGACCATCTTATTCTGTCATAAGCTTTCTCAAGGTCCACTTTAATTGCCATATATCCCTTTTTGCTTTTGAGTCTCTCCATTGAGTGGATAAGCTCCTGTAGAGTCTTCACTCTATTGGCTATGACTTTGGATATTATTTTATAGACCACGTTACATAAGCTGATTGGTCTAAATTGATTCACCAGGACTGGAATTTCCACCTTGGGGATCAGAACGAGTAACGTGCTATTCAATGACGGGTCCAGCTGTTGACCCTCAAAGATTCCCTTGATGAAATCATGCACCTCCTTACCAACTGTTTGCCATTGATTCTGAAAAAAGAGAGGGTTCAGGCCATCCGGTCCCGGGCTCTTGAGAGGTCCCATTGTAGTTAAAGCTTCATGGATCTCCACTATGGAAGGTACCTGCATCAGATCAGTAAACAATTCAAGGTTAATGTGAGGGAATTTCCCCTTCAAGAGATTATTAGAGTCGCCTCCTTCCTCTTTGTACAACACCTCGATGAACTCTGTGACATGGTCTCTAAGATTCTCTCCAGAGATCCATACGCCATTGTTATTTTTAAGGGTGAGGATGGTGTTCTGTCTCCGCCTAATTATAGTCTTAGCATGGAAGTATTTGGTGTTACGGTCTCCGCTGTTGATCCACTCAGCTCTTGATTTTTGGAACCAGAAGAGTTCCTCTTGATGAAGGATAAGCTCCAGCTTCTGCTTTAGCTCCATCTCAAGATTGATGAGAAATTCATTTGACGGGTTTCTATTCAACGCTTTCTCTATACCGTTGATCCTGGCTAGAAGCCGCTTCTTATTGGTATTAATGTTGCCGAATACATAATGGTTCCACTCCTTTAAAGCCCCAGTAAACTCGCTGATGGTGGAGGCAATACTACTGGAGCTCTTCCACGAGTTTTTAACCATATCTTTAAATTCAGGATGAGTGACCCAGGGAGCTAAGAATCGGTAAGGAGTTGTGTTTCTCTTAGGTGGGGCGTCCTCCAGTACAAGAAGCAAAGGTCTATGATCTGATTTTATTTGAGCAAGGTGAAGGAATTTACTTTGAGGGAAACTGTTTGAAGCCTCAACGTTAGCCAGGATACGGTCCAGTCTTTCTTCCACCCTTCCCCTCTTCCAAGTGAATTCAGGGCCGCAGAAGCCAAGGTCCAAAAGGTTACTTTCATCAATACAATCTCTGAATTCTTTACATTTACGGTCATTGGTCGGCCCTCCTCCCCTTTTCTCAGATGCAAAAGCAATTGCGTTGAAATCTCCTGCCAGGAACCATGGCCCCGGAGTGAGTTTGAAGATAAGAGGAATGGCTTCCCATAACTTTACTCTATCCCTCTGGTTTGGACTGCCGTATATGGCCGTAACCCAAAACACATGGCTTCCCTTGATTGTCACCTGACAGTGTAGGAATTGGAAATGTTGGCTTATAATCTGTAATTGAAGGAAATTCAGGTCCCAACATGCCCAGATTCCCTCAGAGAAGCCCTCAGCCTCGATGCGATGTGAGTGTAGATATCCTATTTTACGAAGCACATTCTCAGCTTTGGAGCCACTTATTCTTGGCTCAAAGATATAAACCAACATTGGGCTATGTTCTTTAATCCAGAACTTTACCGTGTTTAGAAATCTCCTGCTACCCGCTCCTTGGCAGTTCCAAAAAAGTATATTGTGTTTGTATTTGATCATGGGGATGTTGGAAAAAGTAAATGGTAATCCATTCATTCCTCCATGAGGAGTTCCCCTGAATGCGGTGATTCATCCGGCTGAGCAGATGAGGTGGGCTTCAAAAGATCTGGGTTGACATCGGAGAGATGGGTACTCAGGGGTGGAATTTGTTCAGACTCCAGCTGAGGTACCATAAGTTCATCTGGAGGTTCGGGTTGGGGGTTAGAACTAGTTAGACCCAGAGGAGGTGAGTCCTTATGGATAGAGATAGCTGTATGAGTGTGGCGGTCATTATTTGTGTCTGGTTTTGGGGTTGGGGATGTGGGGCTTTGGGTCTTAGGGGAGATTTTAGAGATTGTGCTGTTGCTGGACGAGGGAGAAGTAAAATTAAAAGTGAAATCCAAATTGGTTTTAGATGAGTTTGGGCGATTGTTGGGTTGGCTGAGGGGGCTTTTTTGTTTAGATTTTGTAGACTTGGTGGTCTTGTGTTGCAGCGGTTTTTGTTTAGGTGTGGCAGAAGGGGTTCTGGTGTTTCTGGTGAGGGGTTCGGTATGTGCTATGTTAGGATCCATATTTTCGTCTGAAGCATGTTCTGGTTCATCTACCAACTCAGCTAAGGAATCGTATCTTGTGCCTCTATTCACTCCTATCATTTTGCCGCTTTGTGGATACTGTTGCTTGTCAGAATCTTTGGCTCCCTCAGCTGGTTTGCGTGGTTTTCTAAGTGGTTTCTTGGCATGCATCCACGGTCCCAGCTCTGACCATGTTGTCTCTGTGGGACAGCTGTTTGGACTGTTATGGGTGTCCTTAGTGGGTCTTGCACCTTCCGGAAAAGCTGCATGAGATTCCTCCTTGTTTTGGGCATTTTGAATGGAGCACTTGTCGGAGAAGTGGCCCATCAGTCCACAGGAGAAGCAGATTGAAGGTAAGTTTTCATACTCAACTTTCTGGTGAAGACCTGCAATTTCAAAGGCTGAGATAAGGGGCTGGCTAAGATCCAATTCGACTGCTAGGCGTGCAAATCGACCCCTTGAAGCAGAGACGGTGTTGTAGTCGACTTTAATCACCTTCCCGATTTGATTGCCTATAGCTTCCAATAAACCTAAGTGGTAATATTGAATAGGCATAGCATGGAATCTAATCCATGCCACCACGTGAGAAAGGTTGGTGTTGTTTGCTGAAAAATCTGGGTTCCATTTTTGAACCGTGAGATACGCCCCTAGAATGACCCATGGTCCATCACATAGTACTTTCTGGCAGTCTTCCTCATTAGCAAATCGTACCAAGAAGAAATCATTCTCCAAATCGATAACCGAATATTTTCCTGCCGGTTTCCAAATGTTTTCCAGGCGGGAACACATCATTCTATACCCAATTGACTTACCCAAAAGCTTGATCACTACTGTGTTTACCCACGGTTTTGAGATCTTTACCTCAAACTCCTTTGACAGCTCCACCTGAAAGCTGTGTGCTGTTTTGGAGAAAATCACATCATTTTCCTCCAACTGATCGTCTCCAATGAAGAAGGGGTCTTCCAGATTTTCGGTTCCGAACAATACCTTATCCCTGAAGGAGGTGCTACCTGCAGCCCAGACACTATTAGCAGCAGTGGTGGTGTCCTCTTCCCTTTTACGAACCTTCTTGGTCTGTCTGCCTTCCAGAAAAGTTGAGTATGGTTCAGCAGATGGAGTTTCCATGAGAGAATTGATTAGTCCTTTTGCGTAGTAAACTTTTAAAAAAGATTCAAGAATAATTGTTCAGGTCAATTTAATTAAAAATTAATTGTAAATGGAAAAAAATTCTAAGCTGTTTTAAAAAAAGTGATTGACCATTCAATTGACAAAATCTCAATTGAAAGCATGAGATATACGATATACGATAGTGCTTGACCATTCAATTGACAAAAGCTCATTTCACACCTCGTAAGAATGGAAAGCGACATGCACAAGCACACTTTGTTGCTCTATTTCTCATCTCAATTCTCAAGATTCCTTTTATTTTTTAAATTAAAGAGATATATACACACAATAGAGTCATAGGTGTTGTTGATAGTGTCTACAGTATCGAACTGCAAATCTTCACATCATAAATTTTGTAGTAAATAGGATGACCAATATATTATATTCTAATTAATAAATTTATTTTTTTAAAAAAATATTAAAAAGTGTTTAGTTTAACTGTTTCATAGAGTTGATAGATATTTATTAAATACCCAAAAGTTAGAATACATTTGGTAAATTTTAAAATCAATAGTCGATAACAATTGGAAAATAACTGCTGATTCTATCAGCTATTTTTTAGAATTTTTTTATTCTAGCTGATAATGGATTCTTAGTAGGACAATAATAAAAATAATAATGATAGTTTAATTAATTTTTATTTATATGATATATAAATGTTAAAAATAAAATAAAAAATCAGTATTTAATATATAACTATAATTATACCCTTATAGTTTCATGTTCTAATTTCAATAACTTTTATCAAATACAAATCAAAATTAGCTGCTAGCTATCAACTATCAGTTGATATGAATAGCTAAACCAAACAGATTCTTAAAATGTTTCATTAATTAAACTTTTTGCATTGTGTATCAGTGCTCTAAAAGAACACACTCATATGTTGAAAATCTTGCTTTAATTTACATTTTTCATTCTAAAAAAAAAATCAAAATTTTGTTTTTGACGGTAACAAAAAGATCAAATTTTGTCATTTTAAAAAAAGACAAAATTGTAATTGTATTTTTTAAAAAATTATCAGTGCAAAGTTACAGTTACAGTTTAATATTAAGCTCAACAACAAAATTCCAGATAGTATTTACCGTTCAAAAAACTACTATTAAAAATAATTTTTAGTAAAGCATTTTATAAAATAAAAAGTTAATGAGTGCAAAGTTACAGTTTAATATTAAGCTCGACAACAAATTTCCAGATAGTATTTACCATTTCCAAAAACTACTATTAGAAATATCTTTTAGTAAAGCATTTTA
>CATIWJ010156882.1:0-50248 GCA_949640765.1 Croton laevigatus | reverse complement strand
AATAGTCCATATGATTATTTTTAATTGGATCCTTTTTAATTGTGCGGCCAACAATACTTTATGGGAGTGAATGTTGGGCACCAACGAGCCAACATCTCCATAAAATGAATGTGGCGGAGATGAGAATGTTAAGATGGATGTATGGCCATACAAGGTTGGATAAAATCAAGAATGCTCATATTTGAGAGAAAGTCCACGTAGCAGAAATTAGTAATAAAGTGAGAGAAGGTAGACTTAGATGGTATGGTAATGTTCTACGGAGGCTCCCGTATGCAGCAGTGCGTAAATGTGAAAATTTGGTAGTCGAGGGGGCCAAGAGGGGTAGGGGAAAACCTAAGACTATATGGAAAGAAATAATAGCTAGAGATCTACGAGCCTTGGATATCGATGCGGATTTGATTCATAACAGGCTTGAATGGAGTCGTAAAATCTATGTCGTAGATAATATCTAAGGATCGTGTTAAATGCTCTTGTATTTCTTAGGCTTTCTTCTTTAATATCTGTTTGGAGAGCTTAACCGTTAGAGGATCCATACAGCTGACCCCAACTTGTTTGGGACTAATGCTTGTTGTTGTTGTATGAAATTATTAAAAAAATTAAATAATAATTCGCAGGTGCCCTTTACCGTTTTAGGGCAAGGTGATAGTGAAAGTTGTAATTTTTTACGAAGCATGTACTTAAAACTAAAAAAAAGAATGGGTGGGTAGTATGGAAATTTGTGGGTATCCGCTCCGCTGCCACTATAAAAAAAAATGGTAATATTGACATATGTCACTATAAAAAAGCATCTAAGATTAGTACATTCTCCATTTCTACGTATAATGAGATAAATTTACTAATTTTACTAATTTTTTCCTTCAAATAAGTATTTTGATAATATTAAATTCTTTAAATGGAAATAATTCAGTTTATTTCACCATCACTAATATCACATTATGACATGTTTTTGGAATCTTAGGGAGTATGTGATTAGTTTCGATTAGCAGGGTAATTTTTTTTTACCAAAGATTAGCAGGGTAATGCTTAAGTGCTTAATAATATGCCTAATTCTCGATATAATATTGCATACAACATAGTGCTTAACAGTGGGCACATCGTATCTTTAACAACTACCCATCAACATCCTCTACCTATTATTATTATTATTATTATGAGAAGAAGAAGAAGAAGAAGAAGAAGAGAACTAAGATTGAAGTTTCGAAGAAGAAGAAGATAATGCAATCCAGTGATGAGGATATATGAATGGGTATGGTTTTTATAGAAATTAAATGTGAGCCTACGTTTGAAAACGTGTTTTAAGAATATATGAGTGGTTCACCAAGTGCTTCTAAGTATTGCTTTCTTTTTCTTAATACTAGTATACTAGTAGCATTTATGACACACTTTTCTGTTTTCAAAGGCCTAAATATTAAATAATTAAACCAAAAAACCTTCTATACATTTTTTTAATAGCCTTTTTTTTATATAATATTTTATGATTTCCCTTTTCTCCGAACTATCAAATTAATATTTTATGTGTGTAATCGTGTTAGTTACTCATTACTTATAAAGTTTGTAATATTTTTACTTAATTATTCTGCTAATTATTCTAAATATTTTTTTACTAATTATAAATATGATATTAGTTTTGACTCAAACATCACTTATTTACAGAAAAAGCTAAAAGAAAAATCATTTGATTAACTATGAATACAAGCCCAAAATTAAAATTAGAAAAAGGGATAAAAACTATATATATATATATATAAAGCACTCATGTTACATGAAAATAATTTGAAAGAGTCACCGTCTTAATTTATCTATTTTTAGGGAAAACCAAATTTAAAAAAAAAAATTATTCCGCTTTAACTCAAAGGGCAAAATTTTTTTGCATAAGATACTAGCATCGAACTAAAGTGGATCCGAGACTTATATTTTCAGATTTGGGATAAAAATAAACTAACTATAAGTAAATATAATCTATCAATGCATGAATAAAAATAAATAATCACAAGGAATATATAATCAAAAGGGAACAATAAGAATGAAAAATTATCCCAAATATCACGTAACAAGAAATATAATAAAAAGGAATATGTAATTTGGCTCAGATTCCAATCTAAAAGTTGTTTCTACATGAAATCACTCAATAAAAATAATGTAAAAAGGAAAAATGGAATAATACATAGAAAATAAATAAGTTGTAACATTCTGAAAATTAATGATAAACTAGATGTAAACAGCTGTTGATTTTTTAAACTAATACTAAACTAAAAAAATGAATTTAACATAAACAAAAGGGAAAAAAAGATTTTTTTTTTAGGTTTATTGTGCCCGCAGCTTAAGATTAAACCCTAAATCTGTCTACATGATTTGAATTCAAGGTCAAGGTAGAATGTAGTTCAAATCACCGTTAAGTGATTTAAGTCCATATTATTAATTATTTAGGTGATGAGGGATGAGAGGTTAATTGAAAAACTAGTTAGAATGCAATACATAAGCACCGATTATTCAACCAGATATAAGCTGAATGGTGGATCTAGGAATGGAAAACTCGAGAAAATAATTTTTCAAGTTTAAGAAAGGAGCAGAATTTCTTAGAGAGAGAGAGAGAGAGAGTTTCTGGAGGATTTTTTCCGGTGTCCAGAGAAGATCTGAAATGAGGAAGGCTAGAGATTATATAGTGGTCTGGATAGGAATAAAGAAGGCAATGTCTAAAATTTTGGTCATATTAGGACTCTGATTTATTGTCTTGTAGAAAAATTAGAGAATATTCTGGAAAGCAGTTGCCTAGAACATTCTAGAAAGGCAAAAATTTGATCATATTAGGAGATCGAAAGACTTGCAGGATGACGAGCAGCACCACTTGTCAGTGAGCAGCAGTTAGCTGGCAACCGTACAAATTAGGCGATCTGATTCCAGCGATCAGCCAATAGGGGAGCCTGCTGACACGTGGCAGGTTATTGCTAGGCCGTGTAACATGGCGTATTAGAGCCACGTGGCACTTGCTGAGTGGCGCTGATTGAGCTTTGACCGACTAATAGGGCCTTAACCTATTGACTACCATATGGAGTCTCTAATTGGGCCACGTGGCAGATTTAAGAATATTCTTGTTTCCGGTTGAATTTGTTTACAACTTTATCCCGGTACCTGTTGACTCTTAACTAATTAAACGAGACTAGGAAAATAGAAACATGAAACAAGGGTTTTGAAGAGTTGAAAATAGAGGGAGGAAGTGAGTGAGGGCTTCGATTTGGGAGGCTCTGAAATGGGCATTTTAAAAGAACAAAATGGTTTTCTTTGATTCCTCGAATAGAATCGAATTGAAAAATATTTCAAAACCATTTGAAACTTGAAATCGAAAGGGAACTTGCTGCTGGTCTAAGGGCCAATAGGTAACGTTTTCAACTTTTCTCGTGTTCTGTTTGCATTTAAGACCCAATTGATACTTTTATTCTACTCATGTTTTGATTTTTTTATTTTCTTTAACTACTTTTACAAAATTTTTTGAAAATTTCAACTCAACCCATATTTGTGCTTTTATTTCGCGTTATTCAACATTTTTAGTTCTGAAACTTTTCTTTGTGATCTTGTGTATGGCTGGCAAGGTTGCCATGAAGAATGGAGAAGATGAAGAGTTAACTTTTTATTTTTATTTTTATTTTTAAATATATAATAAATAAATAATAAATTAAATTTTAAAATATTAAAACGAAGAGTATAAAAATCTTGACTTTTTTTGTTGACTGACGAAGAATGTAGTAAAAGTGGAAGGAATGATCAGTTTGTTTAACAGCCAGCCCAATAATAAAAATGACTTAGAATTCAAATTTTGAAAATAGAAGGACTTTAAGGTAAATTAGATCAAATTAGAAGAACCTCAAAGAAATTATTTCTAGTATAAGTTTGTCGGGAAATTTTGTAAGAATGGATATATAAAGCCGCGTGGAAAGTCCAAGATCCGACGGCTGGCGGTGAACCGTGCATAAATCCTAGCTGTTTCCTAACCAGAAACAATTAGGGAAGCAAGCAAATATGGAAAACGAAAGATAAATTCTTTCTTAATGTTGACATGTTCCACGTGTCACAAACTTGTGAAGCAAAAATGTGGTCCTGACGCTCTAAGGCGCGTATATAAGACAATAAAATGAGGTCTTCTAGTTGTCGGACGATAGATATAAGACCAGATTTAGAATCCTTATATCGGGCGATAAACATTTATTTAGTAGTACAAACACTAAAAGTGTCCACTAATATACTCAGAAGCTAAAAGTTCCAAAGCACAATAGTACAGGCCAAACAATGATTTTGCCCGAATTTTTGGACTATGTACTAAAATCAACTCTCTTAGATATTTTCTTTAATGAGAACTTATAGTGATTTTTAATTTAATTTTAATTAAGATTATTATACTCATTTTTTTCCACTTTAAATTACCCTTTTAGTCTTTGCATATTTATTAAAAAAATTTATTTGTATTAATTTATAAAAAATAACACAAATTTTATAAATACTTTTATTTTAATTATTTGGTAGTTTTGAAAAGTTAAATATTTAAATTTTCTAGATAAATTAACTAAAAATTTATCTTTCACTAACACTGTCTAATTCATCTAAAACATAACTAAACTTTCATGAAAAAAAAAATCTCAACATACTCACCTGTAATAAAAAAAAAAACTTATATTGAAAAAATAACAACAATAGAAAATATAAAAATATAAAATATATCAAAAATCTTTTTGCTAAAGAAATAAAAAAAAAATTAAAGGTACTATCGACGGCTGGAGAAGCCCGCGACAACCGAAAACTTATCTTTGAAAGAAATTGGAGTTGATAGGAACAAACAAAAGGCTAAGTTACTAAAGATTTTAGGTTACCTTCTACATGAGATTTCACTTTTCATAAATTATGCCTTTTTTTTATCCCAATCGAAACAGAATTAAGTTTTTAATTTGCATTTGATTAAACGTGGATTTGATTAAATTAATTAAATTAACATTATTTTTTACTATTTTGTCTCCTAATTCTAATTCTAATAAATTTACTTAAAACATTTTTGAAAATTTTAAACTTTGTTTAATTTTTATTTTTTTTAAACATAGGTATTCTAATATAAGAGAGGGTAAGGATCGAATCCAGATTTCTCTAATAAAATAGTTGCGCTGTTAACTATTGTGACAACTCTTTATCCAAACTCTATTTAATGAAATGTAAATGAAAATAAAAATATATAATTCGATTAATTTTACATTGTCAGGAAGATAAATGGATATTTACAAAAACCTCCTTGAGTTTTACTCTATTTTATATTTTTCTCTTTATCTTTTTTTAGTAGACAAAAACATCCCTATATTTTAATTCTGTCGGACAAATATATCTTTCTGTCTATTTTTTCTGTTAAAACAATAGTAGAAGCATTAAATTGTAATTTTATGGGCTTTTTAAAAAAGCACAATAAATAAAGGACTGAAATGAAAATTGTCAAAAACTTCTTCTTCCTTGATATTTTATCTTTTTCAACCTTCTTCCGCCGGCCACTTTCCATCGTCTTCAACCTTCTTCAACAGACTGGAACAATGCTCTAGAAGATTCAAGATCCTCTCTACCAAATTCTCAACAGGTTCTCTCTTTCTCCGATCGCTTCTCAATCTTCTTCCTCTGTATTTCCTCTTTAAGTACAGAATCACTTATTTCTGATGGTTACATTACTGGATCATTTCTTTTTCTATATAGTATTTGCCTTTTTTTTTTTTTTGAGGAAAAGGCTCGAGTATTTACCTGTTATAATCGTCACATGTCAGTTGTATTTATGAATTACTGATTTTTTAGTGTTCAGTATAGTAACTCTAGCAATTTTTATATTCTTTAATTTATCTTTGGATATCAATTAAAAACTTGAACTTTGATATTTCATGACGGTGGGTTTCATTTGTTTTTATACGGAGTTGGTAGCAATTTATTTTTTATTATCTGGAAAAGTTGTTACTCTATTAACAATTTTTTGCTTGGGTTTTGCAGGGGTAGAGAGCCAAAGCAATTGGCGTTCTCTGCAGCTCTTGGAATTACTCTCAAAATATTTCCAATATGCGGTATGAATTTCCAGTTCCTATACCAGATGAATCTATTAATTGATTATAGCAGAATTGTTTGTTCGTGAGATTAGATTGTGCTACTAGAGATATAGAATTCCTCTTCGTCTCTTCCGTTAATTTTCAGTTTGATTCTTGAGTTCTTGGGTGGAAGAACGATGTAAAATATCGTTAATAACAAGACCTTTGTGAGTGCTTGGAAATTCTGCAGCATTATTTTGCTCCGAAATCCATTTCAGAAATTGTCTTAAAATTTGGCTTACTCTGTTTTCTCTCCGCCTACTTCTGAAGTTTCATAATTGCTCTATTTAGTTTAATATTTTGATCTTGTTTCAGTTCTACGCTTCCTTAGTTTGCTTTGTTTGATTTCTTTTCTTCTGTTATAGTTCCTGCGACCTGGATTCACTCTTTAGTACATGTGAGTTTTGATTTAAAAAATCCAGCTCTTCCTCTGTTTTTCACGTTTTTACACTAGGAAGAAGAAGAAGTTTTAGTAATTTCCATTTGACCTTTTCATTTTGTGAGCTTTTTCAAAATGGCCATATGCTTTTACCGTTATTTTAACAGTAAAAATAGACAGAAGGATATATTTGTCCAACAGAATATAGGATAGGTTAAAATCAAGAGGCTTTTGTAAATATTCAGAAGATAAATTTTGTATTGAAAAAGTAAAACTGATACTTATCTTTACAACAAAGCATGACCAATTTCAAATTTGTTGACCATATGTTTTTCATGTTTTTTTTTTTTTTGGGTTTTGATATATGCACTGCAGCCCTCAGGGCTGCATATAAGCATTTAATACGAGATAATATTCTTATTAGAAAAGTTAATTTCTCACTTCTCTAAGAAAAATTTTTAGTTCAAAAAAAATAAGTTGACTTCTTACTTTTTTATAAGAATATTCTCTCGTATTAAATGCTTATATGCAGCTGCATATATCAAAAACCTTTTTTTTTTTTAAATATTTACTTAATTTGAGACCTGAGTTGAGGTACTAAGGTAAACAACAGTCAAAGGGCAAAAAGATATGCTACTTTTAATTCAAACCAAAGATACAAATGGAAATGTTTCCTGGAAGAGTATTGAAAACTACATTTTCCCAACATTACAAATATAATCATGTTCCCCCCTTGAACATCAACCCAACTGCATCTAATCTTTCACTTTTGGGATCTTGGTGCTCCCAATTCATAGTAATTATTTGAAGGAAAAATTTTTTAATAATTCTTTATTTCTTGTCTGTACTTAAAAGTATATACATTCATCAATTATTACATGAATATATTCATAGAAAATAAACATGCAATGTACACCAAGAAGAAGTTTAAAATCTAGTGGAGGTAAAATGGTAAAAGGTAGAAAACTTTGGTTTCGAGATTGTTTCTGCCAACCACCCGATTCATTTACGACCTCCTTTATATCTAAAATAAAATAAAAATAAATTTGGTTTTGTAAGCATTAAATTTTATGCAAAATCACTCTTACTGTTTATTTTTAGAACTTCAATTGATCTAGTATCAAAAATAATTTTAAAATTAAAATATATAAAATATGAATTTTTATAAAAAAATGTTTCAAACTTGCAATATTATATATTACACGGGTATATGTTTTTTTAATATAACAGATACCAATTAACATTTTGAGTTATAAAGTAGGAATAGTCCTCTTCTGTACACATTCTAGAATGTTTGTAGTAAATAGCATGATTGATAAACTGCACCCTGATTGGCTCCACAATATGGTATGTGTATATATATATATTTTTTAATATAAAAGATGCACTAACACGGACTGATTAACATTTTAAATTATAGAGTAGGGGTAGTCCTTTTTATACACTTTTGTAATAATTAGCATGATCAATAAATTCCGAATGTGATACGTGTATATATTTTTTTTCAACATATGTGGTGTGTATATGATCTTACTCGGCCAAGGAAGGCTCACAAAAAATCATAAGCCCGTGTTTTGGAAAAATGTAAAATAGGGTGAAAAATAAAAGATGTAATTCTATTTTTGAGATAAAATATTTATTTATTTAGGTGAAAATAAATGGAGGGAAGTAAAATAAATTTATTTTATACTTAAAATTTTTTCTCTCAATTTAAAAAAAAAATGAATATGACTAAAATCTTCTCTTATTTTTCTTCCATTCAAACAAATAAATAATATAAAATAAAATTATTTTACCTTCCATTCTATTTTACATTTTTATTTTATCACTCACCCTTATTTTACACCCTCTAAAATCGAACCAAATCATAAATGTATTTATACCTGATGGTTTAGGCATTGGTTTGCTTACTTGCCTACTCTACACTACACCCTCCCCCTCCTCCGCCTCCTCCGCCTCCTCCTGCATAACCAACGAAAGAAAATGAGAAAAATCCTCTGCAAGAGCCTTGAGATACTTAACCAAAAATCATTTTCTTTTCTTTCACGCCTTGCTTAACTCTCCCATATCCTTCTTCTTCTACTCTCTCTTTCATTTCTCATAAAGACCTCTGTTTTTACAGTCTCTGTTTTTTACAGTCTCTGTTCTATTTCAGTTTCCTTCATCACCATCACAATACTCTTCTTTTTCTGTCTTTAAATTCCCATTTTAAGATTTTTCTCAGAAGGGAAGAAAACAGAGCTTTACAGTCTCAAAAAAACAGAGCAACTAAAAGGAAAGAAAGTTAAAATAGAGTGTTTTTTTTTTCTAAATTGATTTTCTATTAATTTCTTTCGCTTTCTTCCTCTTTCTTGGGATTTCCAACATGGGTTCTTGTAAAAACCAAGAACAACAAAATATTTCATTGATGAAGAAGAAGGAGGAAGAAATTTTGGTTAATGGGCCTATTATAGTAGGTGCAGGACCATCTGGTTTAGCAGCAGCAGCTTGCCTTTCAAAACATGGAGTTTCTTCTTTAATTCTAGAGAAAAGTGACTGTATTGCTTCTCTTTGGCAACACAAAACATATGATCGTCTAAAACTTCATCTTCCTAAAAATTTCTGCCAACTTCCATTTTATGGTTTTCCTGATAATTTCCCCAAATATCCATCTAAGCACCAATTCATTTCCTACATGGAATCTTACGCTTCACATTTCTCAATCCAACCCAAATTCAAACAAGCTGTTGAGAAAGCAGAATTTGATCATCCTTCTGGGTTTTGGAGAGTGCATACCCAAGACCACGTGTACGTTTCCCGGTGGCTTATTGTAGCCACCGGCGAAAATGCAGAGCCTGTCAAACCGGAGATTCTCGGAATGGAAAATTTCAAAGGGCCTATTATACATACTAGTGTCTATAAGTCTGGTTCTGAGTTCAAAAATCAAAAGGTTTTAGTTGTAGGATGTGGCAATTCTGGCATGGAAGTTAGTCTAGACCTTTGCAGATACAATGCAATTCCTCATATGGTCGTTAGAAACACGGTGAGTACAAATATTTTTATATTTTGTAGGTATTTATTTATGTATTTATTTACTAATTTTGTTTAGAATAATATATTTGCAGGTGCATGTACTACCTAGAGAAGTGCTTGGTATGTCAACATTTGGAATTGCTATGGCACTTTTAAAGTGGTTCCCCATAAAACTAGTTGACAAGTTCTTATTATTAGTTGCTAGTTTCACACTAGGCAACACTGACCAATTAGGTCTCCGGCGACCTAAAACCGGCCCAATCGAACTTAAAAATGTCACCGGAAAGACTCCGGTACTCGACGTGGGCGCATTGTCTAAAATTAAATCCGGCAAGATTAAGGTGACCAATTAGTTTAGTTAATCAGTCAATTATTTAGGTTCCAACTCACAGTCTCACATATTTATTTATGGAAATGCACTCATTTATATATGAATGTTGTTAAGGGTCTTTCTTTTTGCTAAATTTAGGTGATGGAAGGTGTGAAAGAGATAACAAGAAAAGGAGTGAAGTTTATGGATGGACAAGAGAAAGAGTTCGATTCAATAATACTAGCAACTGGGTACAGAAGCAATGTGCCAAATTGGCTAAAGGTATATATTATTAATATTTACATTACATAGAATAGCAAAGAAGGTAGAAACAGACTTGTTTTGCCTTTTATTTTTTATATCAATGAATCATTGATCTATCATTTTCTTGGGTTGGACACATTCCACAGTATGATCAGAACCTCTGCAAAATCTCCCATGCAAAAAAGAGTAAAATCAGTTAGGTTATGTTTGGGGTTACTATATTGTTTGCAACGTAACCCTCAATTTTTTCGAATTGTCTTATTGAAAATTTCTGATATGTTGCTTTCGTGATAGCATATACGTTGGCTAATTTGTTCATACAAAATTGTCATTTTTGTTAGAGATAAATTGAAACGTCTTTTTGTCCAATTGAAACGTTTTTTTCTTTTTAATCAGAAATTAAGCATTAACCTATGAACAATGGTTTTGATTAATGGCAGGGGTGTGATTTTTTCACAAAAGACGGTATGCCCAAAACCCCGTTCCCTAACGGATGGAAAGGAGAGAATGGATTGTACACAGTTGGGTTTACAAAGAGAGGACTATTGGGAACGGCTTCTGACGCTGTTAAAATTGCTCAGGACATAGCTGATCAGTGGACACTATCTTGTAATTCCCATGTTATCCAACTTGGGGAGTGATAAATTTTACTCTTTTTTTTCGGGGGAAATTTCATTTGTTCACCTAACCCAGCAGGACTAATTCTTAGGGTTGTTATTGTAAATGCACCAATTTTGTATGAAAGGTTAACTTCTTTCTACTCTTGATGTATCTTTCTAGGCTTTGTACCAAATAATTTCATGACTCTTTCAGTTAATGTATAAATGCGTTTTTTTGTTCTTTACTTTCTTATATATATATATATATATATACACACACACACGTAGGGGAAAAATTAGTCTACACTCGGTTGTGTCATACATCAAATTAATCAGATTTAAAAATAATTAATTTTTTAGTCACTTTTAACTTTTTTATACCGATGTGTTGTTTATAAATGTTTTTTTTAAAAATTTTTTCTTTATTTATTATTGAACTGGTATGATACATAGAGTAAATAAGTGTTTCTCTATATATAGATAGATTTTTTTTATTATTATTATTCTCATTTTATTTTTATTTTTATTTAAAATTAAACTCGACTGGCACCCCAAGCTTTCAAAGTTCTCTGATTTCACCCTAAAATGAACTTTGCCTCAATTTTACCTCATTCGCAAACTTATCTTCAATTGCACCCCCAATTTGGAATATATGACATTGAAAGAAACTTTTCAATTTACAAGCCCAAACTCTAACTTTTGGTTAGTGAGGCAGCTGAAAAAATATTGAAGGGACCTAAAATTAAACTTTCTAAATTAACAATATAAGTTGTCAAATTTAACGATATCCAAATATAATTATTTTATATATACAGTTTACTATTGAAATTTTTTTTATGAGTTCAACTAAAATTCTTCTTCATTTAACTAATAAAATTTTATATGATTAGAAGATATAAATATGTTAAATTAAAAATTTAATGGAATTGAGTTAACATTTTGTTAAAAATAAAATATTAAATATTATTATATCAAATAAAAAATAAATTTAATAAATAAATAAAATTAATAAGATCTTACTAATTAATTTCTTTTTTAAAACACCTTATTATTTTTTTTGACATAGATATTCACTCACGTATACAACTTACGCACCCAAGGAGTAAGGTATATATTTGCAAATATGGGGCGTCGAACCTAGATGGTTCAGTCTCCACACTAATACCTTCTCCATCTTTTCCAACCCCCACCCCTTTTAAAACACCTTATTAGTCATGCTACTTATAATTTGTTAATAATTTTAAAATTTATATAAAATATCATTTATACTATATGCATTCAACATGTTTTATAGTATTATTGTCATTTAAAAGTGATTACCATGTTTTTTTTTTTAAAAATACATTAGAGTCTGCAATGTGAAAAGTTATTTTCAATTTCATCCAATTTCCAAAATTGGAGTGCTATTGCAGATTAGTTAGTGAATTGGGGTGAAATTGATGCCAAGTTAATTTTGGAGTGAGATTAAAAAGTTGGAGTGGAATTAATATTTTGACCTTTCGGATATTATGGGAATTATTTGTTATATATATATATTTCGCCAAAAGATATGTTGATTATAAGTATATCACAATGAAATAATAACATTATGATGTGGTTGGGGTCTAGTAGAATTGGTAAAAAACCTGCACTCATGTTAAACTGACAGAATTTGAATCCGCTCTCTACGTCCGGACGTTTGAGTTATATATATGTTTAAAAAAATAATCATAATAATTGTATTATGATATCCAGACAAATTTTATGATTTTTTATACAGAAACGCAAAGATTATAAAATTGTAACTTACTTTCAATTCAAGTGAACTAGGCCACTAAGTGGGGAGTGTTAGGCCAGTCCCTTTTCGACAAGTGAACTTTTAGTTAAGAGCACTGATTGAGAGTGCAGCTCGCAACAAGTAAATCAATATAAAAGTAATAAATATAGTGTGAAAATTTGGAAGAATGTTCAATTTGTATGGACTAGAACGCAATATACCAGTAGTCCAAAATTATTTTTCTCCTGATCTATTTTCAATTTCTTTGCAATTCGCATCCAAAATGGAAATTAATACATCCTTTGGAGAGCAAACTAAGCCAACCAAAAGTGCCTAAAAAAAAATTCCTGAAATGAACTAAAATTATGGAGGAAACTTAAAGAATGGTGATAGCTGATGCTATTCCCTTTCACGGGAATTTGTTTTCCCTTTTTTATTTTTAATGGTTTTTAATATTTTTTTTTTAGGGCAAGGCTATGCCTCTTGACGCGATTTTCGAGAGGCATGGCCATTTGGCT
Organism: Croton laevigatus; assembly: GCA_949640765.1. NCBI lineage: Eukaryota > Viridiplantae > Streptophyta > Magnoliopsida > Malpighiales > Euphorbiaceae > Croton > Croton laevigatus. The sequence goes on along the minus strand of CATIWJ010156882.1, from coordinate 37,318 downwards.
TTTTTTTTTTTTTTTTATCGATACGGCACGGCAGATTATTTATACTGAATCCCGAAATCAATTTCAGTGGGTTGCGGTTCACAGAAATCAACCATATATTATAAATTTCATCTGACTACAAAATTCAACGGTCTAGATTATTTTACGTTTTATTTACAATACAGAGTCAACTTATGCAAACTGTGACCACTACAATTGATCTCGGGATCTAACACAAATAAAAAAAATAAAAAATAGAAATTAAAAATTAAAAAAAAAAGAAAAAGAAAGGGAATTTCGAGAGCCTCTCATTCGAGAGGTTTAGAATTTCCCTTCTTTTTTAAATTGATTTATGAAATTGTCTGTATTGAATTCAAGATTAAATACAGCTACCACAATTTTTTAAACCGGATTATATTATAAATTATACACTGCCACAAAATTTAACAGTAAAAATTTATATTTAATTTATAATATGAGGTCAAATTTTACATGCTATAATCACATATATTTAATCTGAAGCGAAGACTCCATTCAGACTTTCTAATGGATAATTTAAGAGTAAAAAAATAGAATTTGCACCTCACGCAAATCGCAGAAAGGAAAGGAAAGGAACATTAGCGAAACTTAAAAACAATATTAATGTTTAGATCTTTTGCTATGTATTCAACCTTAAAGGACGACATAAAGAATCTTCCATCATCAAATTTATGTGACTATATTCTAAACTAGATATACGTTTCGCTGTATGTACCTGTGAAACTACGGCTTTAAACAAATCAAGATATCCGTGGGTTGGTTCAAAAGAAACTTGATTTGAGTCAAATTTGATTTTTGAACGAACCAAACTTTCAAGTTCGAATATTAAATGAAACGATAGGGCTGTGCATCGGTCGGATTCGGTTCAAACCGAACCAAACCGATCAATCCGACTAAACCTAACTCGTCGGTTCGGTTCAGTTCGGTCGAGCTCTGAAATTTTTAGCAAAAAACCAACAAAAATTTGTTGATTTTTTTCGGTTCAACCCGAACCAAAATTTGATTTTTCTTAAAACATAAAACCGAACTGATCAACCCGACTAAACCGAACCGAACACGTCGATTCGGTCAGGTTGGTCGGGTCTGTTTGGGTTTTGCACACCCCTATGAAACGAACTCAAACCAGAATATGGGTTTGTGAATTGTTTGATGAACCTTTATAAAACTAGATCGCTTAGGCAATTAGCCAAAGTAATAGAAAAAATGAACCATTTACAAGTTATTATTGTTCAAACATATTGAATGTTTTGAACTCTATTTTAAATCAAGCCCTCGAATCAAGGTCATTTTGAACTATATATAAGTTAACGAACTTATTTCGAATATAACTCTCAAATCGAGCTACTGAATTGAATTCTCAAACTGAACTTGAATATAACATCCTGAAATTCGATAACTCCGAAGTATAAATAATCTAATGTACGGAAAGGAATAAGGGTTATTAATAAGAAATTACGAGAATAATATGCCACGAAGGAAGGTAAATAAGTGACAGAAAAACGGTAAATATGAGATAAATAAAAGGTAAATAAGGAAAGCAAAAGATGAAGAAAAATGGTAGATATAAAGTAAATAAAAGTAAAAAAATTGTAAGTAAAGTAAATAAATGATAAGTAAAAAGTAAATAAAAAGAGAAATACGGAAATACATTAATTATATACGAGTTGCACACAGAGGAATAAGGAAATCGAGTATATACGTAATATCCGACAATTGTAGATTCAGATGATACAGTTTGGGCGCGTGGACTCGGAAGAATCGTGGAGAAATTTGCCGAACCTCCGAAGTTAAACGTGCTCAGGTCAATGACAAAGTTAGGATAGGTGACCTCCGTGAGAAGTCGATCCTAAATATGTAAATTCAGCAATATAAATTACAATAGGGTTACAAACAGGCGCCGACCGTACCCGGGAGGCGAAGTAAGGCTTTGGAAGTCAAAATGATCTAACGGTAATTTTGAAAAAAGTTAGGGACTAAAATGTAATTTTTCTAAAAATTTTATAAAACCTTAAAAATATATTAAATATGAGATCTTGAGATAAAATATATCACAACGGTGAGATTACAGTAGTTTATGGAATTGTATGTTCAAAGAATTCCGCGAAAATACGAAAAAGTAGGCTTACGCAGAACCTATGGGTTTAACCTGAATTTCGGACCACAAGATGGTCTAAATTACAAAAGTGTAAAACACAAAAGTTGTTCCTTTATGGTGAAGAGACATGGATAGATCCTAACCATAAAATATAATAGTTAGATTAAGTTATAGCCATTGGATTAATAATTAATTAAATAAAAAAAATTAAAAATATATAACACAAAATTAAGACTTGTTCTTCATTTTAGAAGAACAAAAACCTTCTTCTTCTCTCCCATGGTGGCCGGCCTACATGGCCAAAGAAGGGTTATGGAATTTTATGATTTCTAAGTTCAAACAATTAGGAAGAAGATGGATTTCAAGGTAAGCTTTCATATCTACTCTTATTTCTTCCATTTGATCATTAGTTTATGAGATGAAATAGAAATTTGAATCTGAAATTTTAGGGTTCATGTGACTAAAATTAGGGATAATATTGATAAGATGATGAGATGGTTAATTAAGGCTTGTATGTTGATAATAAGGTGAAGAAAAACTAGAATCAAAATTTTGGCAGCTTTATAGGCTCGGATTCAAACAGAAATTTCGATAGGTTATGGTCGGAAATTGGGGAAGTCATAAACATGAAAGTTGTAGATATATATCTTAGCTAACAATAGAGACCAGAACCACCGTATTTGGACTTGTGTAGTAAAAGTTATGGCCGGAACAGTAACCGGCGTGCAGGTCGACGTGAACAGACTAGGCAGCAGGGCAGACCGAAATTCAAGTAATTATTTGATTATGATAGAGACTGAATTTGAGGAAGTACAAAACATAAAATATGCAAGGTTATATGTCTAGTTTATCCCTGTAAAACAGTTTTGGAAGAAAATTTGTATGTAAAAAGTTATACCTAAATAATTGAAGGTTATTCCTTGTGAATGACCAAAACTAAACATGAACTTTAGATGGTAATTTCACTAAGTTAACGACATAATTTGAAGTAGAGGTAAAAAGAAAAGTTGTTCTCCTGTATGTTAGTGAACTATACAAATTAGAAGCAACTTAATTGGATTAGTAATAAAAAAATTATAGTTGAATTAGTAATGCAAGCTGGAATTTAGGTCTGGGCATAACAGGACTTGTAACTTAGGCTCACAATTTGAATACGCTATGGACATAATTTGGTGGTGTGATAGAAGAAAATATTATACCTAAATGTGTTAGCTAGCTAAAGAATCAAGAACCATTCCATTTGGACCTCAGACGAAAGAAATATGATTAAGTTAGTAAGTTGTACGCATATGAAAATAAATAGTTGGCAAGAGGAAACTTAATAAACGCTTGGGATTCTATGTTTGATTATAGAAATGTGAAATTGATTTAAATTCTATATGAGGAGTGAGGGTATGAGGAGGTTGTCGAAGTGTTTGTGAGAATTTTTATGCAGGATTCAGTGAATAGTCACAGGGACTGTCCATGATAGTCGCTGTTGCTATTCACGGGTATTTGAATGTGATACGGAACTCTGGCAAAATTTTCGTAAAATCAAGAGCGTAAAATAGCTAAGTATAGGAAGACAATTGGAAATATCATAAGTAAAATTAATATAACTGAATAATGTTAAAGAATAATTTAGTACCAGAATAAAAGTCATATTATGAAACATAGATAGTAAAGATAAATAAAAGAAATTAAAATAAAAGCATAATAGAAAGGTATAAAAAGAAATGTTAGAGAAATTATATAGTAAAGTAAGAAAATTAACTAAATTGTGATTTGTTAAAAAATGGCAAAGGAATCTAGCTATGGAAATGCGTAAGACAACAAGGGGCGAATGCGACACGATATCAGGTTTGGTACTTTACCTTTGTTTTATAATGTTCAAATGAATGAATGCTGCGCTGTGAATATGTGATACGTTGTGTGCAATGCTGTGTTAATGTTTGCCATATGTGTTGCCATGTAAGCAAATATTATGATAAAAATTGACAAGAGTAAAAGTAAAGTACCCACTAAGTGAAACACTTAGCAAGTTTAATGTCTACTAAACTTGTAGGTATTGGAAAGACGTAAAGAACCTAGAATAATCATAGTAGAGTCAGGCTTACCAACATATGTAGGATGGCATATACTGCGAGAATAAGCCATAAAGCAGAAAACTAGCAGATCAAGGAAAAGAAATTTTATATTTCACATTGTAATTAATGTATATTTTTATTGTAATTATTGTAAGCTATGTTCTGTATACCATATAATGTACGATATGACATACTTTAGCTCGGCTAGTAGTTAGTCGGATTAGGGGGTGTTGCATTAAACATATCCTCTATTCAAAGAACCAAACTCAAACTCCAATTTTTAAGTTTGAATCGAATTCGAACACCAACTCAATATTCAGTAAAATATTAATAAATCAAACCAAACTTATGATTGGTTGACTTAATTTGATTCATTTCCAGCTCTAGTATGTGTGAGATATGCGAGTATAAATTATTTAGTTTTTGCATATTTTTTTTATTGTGTAATTGTTGTCTACTGAATTAAAAATATTAAAATAATAAATGTGTTTCTTAAAAATATTGTTCCTTCCTCGTCTTTTATTGTTTTCCGTTTTTATTTATTTTTTATTTTATCTCTCAATTCTATTTTGCTAATAAATTTTGAGTATTTTGTCTTTATAATCTATTTTGTTAAAGGATTTGGAGTGTGGGTTGTATCCTTTTGTGAATTTATTGTTCTATGTTATTTTTTATGTTTGTGTTTTTTTTTTTTTTGGCAATTCGAAATACATGGTGGATTGTTAACTACTTTTGTGTGGAGATTAAATTTAAATCTAGGTGATTCTTTTATATCAATAGAGTCTGATAGTGCAGTATGTTCATTTATTAAAGTTTATTTACTAAACTCTTTTTTGCGAGTTTCAGATGTAGTCAGTTTTCGAAAGGACGTCATTGTAGATAGTTTTAAATATTGTTCAATCTAAAGGACCAATTTTTGCCAACCAAAATCATTTTCAATAAAGCATTCAATATTTATTTCTTATTTCTCTTTTATAATAAATTTTTTATGAGAAATTTATAGTGTAATTAATTTTTATTATTTATTAATATATTGTCTATGAAAAAAAAGAATTTTAATAACAGTAAGCAGTAATTCTTTGAGAAATTATAGCATATAATACACTTTTAATGTCCAAAATTTAATAAATAGCACTTAAGTTATAAATGGGCAAAATAGCGATCTTAGTCAACCTCTTTTTTTTGTGTTTTTACTTTTTAACCTTTGAAATAATATTAAAAAAAAGATTCTAACTGTGGTAGAAATTAGAACACTGGCTATACAAATAAGGAGAGAACGGAAACTTTCACCAATATGAATTTTGTGTTGTTGACAGGAATTTGAAGATTTTAACACAATGATGAGTTTGATGTAGAGAAAGTATGAAACAGCTTTTGGAAAAGCTTACTCTTTCTTCAAATGTTCTTGCTAAAGTTATGGCGTACTTGTGTGAACTTTTTAAGCACTAGCAGTTTTAACTTCCCTTTACTTCCTCTTCCTTCCTTTCTTTCTTTTTTCTTTTTTACCATTTTGTCTTTTTATCTAAAATTAGTGTGTTTTCAGCAATAGCATAAGAATTTTTCTTTAGGGCTATTTTTCAAAAGAGTTTTGGATTCCCGGGATTTTAGTGCCCGATGCATACCCTCCATGATAAGAGGGCTATGGTGATTTTTTATCTTTACAAATGCTAGTTTTTCGTAGGGTAAGTTTCACTTGTACAACCTGAAAACTATTAACTAACTTGTTTAATATAAAGGAGGTTGTTAACGGACTTAATAATATTGCGTGCTACACAACAGAAATAGCTCTACTCTCTACACTATATTGGTGTTACCTTCAAATTCTATACTTTTCATGAAAGATAAAATGACCAATCAGGCCACACCATGATTGACTAACTAACTCGTGTTTAAATATATAATAAGTTAAAAAAAAAAACTAAATTACAATAAAAAAAAATTGACAAAATTTGAGAAATAAATATTTGTACTTTCCTTAAACTTTTATATATTTTTTAGAAATATAAAATATTCAACCAATTAAGAAGAATTACAAACACAGTTTATCCTTTGTATAATTGAAAATTTTATATAAAATTTGAACTGCAATATGCTTCACTCGATAAATTTAATACTTCTATTTAATCTTTTTTCAGCGGCAATCTTTGATCTCTTTCACTAGTAAGTCAAAAATTCGATTTTTAACCATTCCCATGTTAAAAGAATATAAAACGATTTCGCCAATGAATTTGAAATTTACGATCAAAAAAACTACAAATACTTTTGGAACAAACAATAATTCATAGATTAGTAAGGTTAATTAGCTAATTGGCCAGAAAATTATTAAAAAATAGAGTATTGCTTTAACAAAATGACGACTTGGCTTAATAAAATTAAAATATGGTGATAAAATAGTCTATTATTAAAATTAGAGGGATAAAAAAAATATATTTCGATAAACATCAAGGACGATTTTGTAATTTTTATAGGATAAACAATAGTTATTATATTTAAGAGTTAAGATTTTATTGTCACTAATCCGAAATTAATCTTTAAAAAAAAAATTGTACCACATTTTAAGCTAGCTCAAAAAGTGAACTCCACATTTGTTATGTCTATAATACCATTTGACAAGTTTAACTTTGTATTTATTTTCAAAATAAGCTAATTAAAAATATTATAGTAAAATCACTGAGCGCATAGATCAACTGGTTGAGAGTTGTTCTAAACTAAAGATATTCGGTTCGAATCTAGGAAATGTAGCTGCTAAAACTCAATAAAGAGAGCTCTATCGTGGTTGTATCTGACTCAAATCTCAATTACTAAGTAACACCTGTAATTTGGTAACAAGAGACTGAATGATTAAATCCAAAATTAAAAGATACTACAGTAAATTATATTCTTTTGAGTTAGCTCATAGTGTGCTACTTAAATTTCACTCTTTTAAATATTATTTCACTAAACCATTTATCTGCCCCTTTAAACTAGAAAATCAATATTACAAATCAGCCAACCACTCGACGTATTAAATTCATGCATAATAATAGCAATGTCCACCAACCTCTCTCTAGCAGTCATTAATTTGCAACATCATAATACCTATATAAGTTTAATCAACATGTCCAGTAGGTTGTGTGACTTAATTGTACACTCTATTTTCCAATGGAAAATGATATTATACATTCTATTTTCCAATGGAAAATGATAAGATATGAACGTATCCAGTTTAATTTCTGCCAATAATATTATTAGCACTATTTAGCGAAAAAGTGAGAACTAACCCTGCTAATCAACACGACTACTTTTTGGGTGTTTGAATTGCATCATGAGTTAAGGGAAAAACCTTTGCGTCATGAATCCTTAAAAAGGACGATCTGATTATCAAGCTAACTTTAAATTGAAAAGCCTTCAGTTTGTTTAATATTCATGAGATTTATACCGGATGTAGGACAACAAGCTTCGCTTTCTGTACACTAATGCAAGCATTTCATTTGTATTACAAGTTGATGGCTGGCTTTCCATGTCGTGTAAAGGAATACATATGAATATATAGTATAAGCTTTGTTAATGTGCAGAAAAAAAATAGAAACAAAGCGTTGTTTAGCTGTAAAATAATAATACTACTTTAACAAAAAGAAAAGAATGAAAAGGATGATAATTGAGACAATGATGGGGCTCTGACGTGCTCTTTCTTCCATAGACTAATGTTGTTGTACGAAAGGGGGTTGATCTCGAATTGATTGACACCTCTCTTTCGCGCTGATGCAAGCTATTGCCATTTCCCCTATTAACTTGGACTTTTCTTATGGCGGCAGGCAGATGATAATAATATACTAATACTACTACTATGTTTTGGTTCACACGCTTCCAAGCATGCATCTGAATTATGGAAATGACTGTGGGAAGTTGCAGAGCGAGAGAGATTTCATACCCTCTTCTTTGCTCGGGGTTGGAGCCTTTTGCTGATACGCGCCAAGAGTGGTAGTTGGGGTTAGAGTTAGAGAGTAAAATGAAAAAGCTCAGGTTTTCAGGCTGGGGCGTATCTATGCAAGCATGCTTTTGGCTTCACATGGCATGCATTTGTACTCATCAAACTTCTGATCCCATGCATGCATTTCTTAGAAACTCCCACGCAACCTCAATCTTCCCTATTTACTACTATTCTTTTTCCTTTTTTTTTTTTTAAAGACAACCAAATTGTTTGTCGTAAAACATGACATTTTCAATAAAGAAAAAAGAATGTTCTATTCTAATCTTCTTTTGTTTTATAAAAAAAAAAAATCTGCGAATGATGCTTTTAATTAATTATAGTAGTTTTAAATTTGTTATACATAGAATTGAAAAAGAGCGTGGTACTTGGAAGCTCAAAATGAATATATAAAAAAGATAGTGTAACGTACAGAAGAGGAGATGACGATGACGATGATGATGATATAAGAGAAAAGGTGGCAGAGAAGGAATTCCATCTTGGGCCCACTTGATCTCAGTGGTATGTTGCTTTTGCTGCAGCAGCTGACATTTGGAAATATGTTTAATAGTAAGAGAGAGAGACCTCTCATTGCCTTCTTCGTTGTTTTTTTCCCTACTTCTTGAAATGTCGTATTTTTTTAAAATTAATTTAAAATAGCCCACATTTTTTAATTATAAACATAAATTTATAAACAATATTAAGAATGAAAATTTAAAATATGACTATAATTAGGGTAAAAATTAAAATATGAAAGAGATTATTACCTCCATATTTTTTTTATTCTTTATATTTCAAACAGCATAATTAGATTCAAGTTTGTTATTGATAATTTGATGGGTTGGGTTAGATAGATTAAAGCATATCTAACCTAACTCATCAAACTATCTACACCAAATCATTTAAAATGTAAAGAGGTAGTAGTAAATTGTAAATAGTAATGAGGAGCTTGAACAGATAGCATAGGGAATATTGAAGGGTGGGGCAGAGTGTGCATGTGGACAAGTAATGCCATGCTTAAGTCTGATCGATGTTACTATGGGCGAGAAAGACCTTACACCGTTTTTCTTATTGTCCCTTGTTTTTCATTTTCGGTGCTGACTATTCATTTTTAGCCTCATTTTTATTTTCATTCCCTATGTTTTTTTTTTTTTCAACATAGTGCAGAGAAGGGGAAAGAGAAAGAGAAAGAGAAAGTGTATTTGTACTTCAAGAAAAGAAAAAATTTAAGACATTTAGATTTTGTTTCACAGAGGGAGTATCATTTAGACTACGTAGCCCTCGTCTATACACCGAATATGTGCTGTCGATTAAATGAGGCCCAAGGAAAGGACAAATGAGAAGGAAAAAATCTATAAAGAATGAGAATCGATCCTAGGTCATTTGGGATAAAATGAGCCACGTTTCCACTAGACCACCACTTGCTTTTAATTTATTTCTTCATACCATATGTACATATTCTAAAATGCATAGGGCCCAATGCACCTAATGTACCCAATGTGGCTCCACCATTGGCCACACTAAGCCGCAGTATTTGGTAATTATCCCTATTTGAAATTTCAATTGTTTTCATCAATGTTTAATTGAAGTTGTTTTCTTTTTAATAGATAGTTGATTTACATTGATATTATATTAATTTAATAACAAATGCCTAAAAATTATTTTGTATTATTATTGTGATTTATTTTTTCGAAATAATACTAGCTCATAATTATAGTTTAAAAAATTGAATATTTTGTTCAAATAATATACTCGAAATAGAAAATAGTGTGCTCAGCTAGAAAACTAATTTTCTCTTCATTTTAACTCTTATTTCTCTAGGTAGTTTGGATATTATTTATTTGTTCAATTATAACTCTAAATAAATTATATTTATGTTTAATATTCATTAAATTTTCTATATATATATATATATATATATTGAAAAGTTACGTTATTTATGAGGGGTAGTTTGAGTAGCACTTTATAAACCAATAATAAATAAACGTTATTATAAAAAAAAATATTTAACATTTTAACTAATTAAAATACAAACAATTACTTTAACTATTATTATTGAACACGTTGATATATATATATATATATATATATATATATATATATATATATATATATATATATATATATATTTTTTGAAAGAATCCCATATTTTATAGGAGTAAAAAGTTAAAAAAATTTATAAAATTAGATAAACCTCGTCTGTCAACTCCAGTTCTCATATAAATTAAACTCAGATCCTTAAAAACACGCGTATATAGAGAGAGAGAGGACCACAATCACAATATTCTTGAATTACAAATATATTCGAAAAATTTCGTTGGGATTAATTTGGGCCGTGTAGTTATTATCAAAAGGATATTTCTAGTAAGTTATAGGTCACAGCTAGTCTAACAGATGACAAATTAGCCAAAGCTCTTTTCCATACAAATTGTCATTGTTTTATATGAATCGATTTTCTTTGCTTGGAAGTCGTGACTTTACAAAATGCCAATTGAAATAAAAGGATATATATGTATCTTATCTTGGTCCCATGCAAAATCTTCTTCCTTTTTTTTTTTTAATTTATTTATTTCTTAACATGTTTTGTTTTAAACTATTCTATTTTTGCAAGTTTAAATTCTGGCACTGTAACAACTGTTTATTGGGCTTGGTGGCCATAATTATCCAGATATTTCAAAATAAATTAATATGGCGTGACAAAGTAGATTTTGTCCAAACTCCAAAGAGGACCTACTTTTACTGTGCTGTAAATAGTTATATCACAAGTTATTAAATCCATCCTTTCCATAAAAAATAAAATAAAAAAAGTTATTATATCCCTAATAGTATTAATCACAGTAAACTGTAATAAAAATTAAATAGAAACATGGTCTAATAAATTAATTAAAATATTTAACATTTTTTAATTGATATAATTTGAATATTTATAATGGTAAACTAAACAAATTTTTTAAAAAATAATTATACATGTTAAAATAATTTTATTCCTGTTAAAAAAAAATGAAATTTGATTGAAATAAAAATTGAATATCTAAACACTAATAAAATAAATAAATTATTCAAAATAATTTAATTTACAAATTGTATTAAACTACTTAGTTCATTTAAAATATAAAACTTCAAGTTTAAAACATAATTGAATGGAAAGCCCATTTTAATATTGTAGATTAAACTATAAGTACGCATTTTAATCGAAGCTACGTAATATGTTTTTTTTTTTTTTAAACAGAATATATTGAAAGCTACGTAATATGTAAATGAAGGTAAATTCAACAATGTCAATTCCTTTATTTGTATTCGTATAGTTTGATTTTGAAAAGGCCCATTGTAAGACCCAAGCCCAAATACACTCTAAACACTGGTTGGTAAAGCGATAGTTTCATAAAAATTCCACAAAAATTTTTCACTAATAAAAAGAATAAAAATCATTTTTATTATTAGAAAATGCAATTCATGAAAAAAAATGTCAAATTAAAAGTTATTGTAAATATAAAATGAGAATGATGACCTTCACATAAAAAAATGTACAGTTGTTTTCAACAATTGCCAGCAACTTTAATACAAAGTTTATCCAATCCCATTAATTTACAATTGATTTATACCAAGTTTACAATCACTGTATATTTATAAACGGTTTATAAAACATACCTTTCTCGGCCTTTTGGCTAAGATCAAGTATAAACAGTGTATAAAACATCCAATAAACACTTCTAATACCCCTCACCAACGAAAAATTTGACCAATTGATTTTTATTAGTTTTTGCCCATACTGTGCATCATCCGTAAAAAATAAGACCATATTTATATTACTCTCGACGAGCTCTTTGTTTTGGTATATGTTTTTGCTTCGTTCTTTGCCAAAAATGGGAGTTAAATTTTTTTGTGGCAAATTTCATTTTGGTCTTTTTGCAGTTGATGACTAAAGGAAGAAGATGATAAAAAATACATTTTGGTCCATATGACCTGTTGGTGACTTGAAAACCTGCTAGAAGTACCTGACTGTTACAAACCTTTTTGTTATAAATTAAAATTAGAATACCTAAACGTTACATTACCCATAGTTAGGGTACTAATGGTGCAAGTGAGCCAATATGGCCTGAATTAATTAGATGTTGACAAAAGAATTGTCACGACCTAATTCTTAAAATTTAAAATATCAAGTGAACCAATGGGTTATAAAAAAAATGAAATATAAACATATTATAATTCGGAAAGGAAAAGGGGATAAGGAAGTATCCTGATAAGAAGTAAGAGTATTTTAAAAAGGGAAATGAAATAATAAATAAGTTGTAAACAATAAGTAAACACATTCAAAAAGGAAAGGAAATTAGAAAGAAATATGCATCATAAAATGAACAAGTGAGTAATTGTTTAATAAAAGCTAAACAAAGGTATAAAATACGAAGAAAAGTAAATATTTAAAATAAGTACTGAGAAAGTGGATGGTGAAAATTATAAGGAATAGATAGGAAAATTTGGGAGCAACTAGAAACGTAAATAACTATGTATATCGAGATATTCATGTAAACAATAAATTAGTAGAATAAAAGGTAAAAGAATGGATTTGAGTCAGAAGTATATAAATGAGTACTAGCGACGATGAAAGTAATTAATAAAAAGAGACAATTTGAAAAAAAAAAAGAGAGATTATATTAGTAATATAACCACGATTTGTCAAAAATACGATAATAAAATAAGGTTTGATTACTATAATTATTATTAATAAATGAGGGAAAATGTAATTATAAGTAAAAAGTATAAATGTAAGTGTAAATGGAAATGGGGTGTGCAAATAAAATTAAAATGTAAATTAAATACAAATATAAAAAATAAAATAAAATAATAAATTATAAATTAAATGAAAATTTGAAGAGATGGAAAAAATTATAATAAGATATTGATATGAAGGGTAAAAAGGAAAAATAGTTAAAAGATATATTTTGGATAAAAAAAAGAAAGGGAAAAAAACAGAAGAAAAGAAGAGGTTGGCGTGTAAACATAGAGAGCCAAACAAATGGCAAAAAGAGGTATAATTAAGTCGGTTTATTTGACATATATATATATATATATATATATGAGTTATGAGGAGTTACATAGAGGAATAAGAGAGTTTACAGAGGGGAAGAGGAAGAGAAGGGCCAAATTCAAAATGAAATTTGGGATAAAAATAAATGGAAACTCAGAAAATAGAAAGGAATACCTGATGGGAAACCCATCCTCATCTTCACTGTTCAGACTTGGTCACCGGGAACTGAGGCTGCTGAATGTCAGTCCTTCGTCCAGTGAGTAGTCTAGGCGTAAGAAACACCGGAAACAATAGCCGGAGAATGGAAATCCATTCGAGTTGGTAGGTTGAGTTTCGGGTCGGCCGAAACTTTAATTCGTAATTTCATCATGTACCGGTGTGGGACAGAGATTTTGGGACCTGAAATGGAAAGAGCCCGGCAAGAAAGGAAGTTCGGTATAAAGTTTATAAATTATAGTCGTCGGAATCGTTGAGTACTGATCGAAAAACGGGTATGGGTCGAAGACCTGTTTACAGAGATTTGGGCGATAGAGGAGACCTAAAACGCGCTACTGTGCTGCGTTTTGTTGTCAAACCTCCTGTTTGGCCCTTATATTTTTCAGACCATACGATTAGTCCCCTGAACTTAATTTTGTGTTTGCAAAAGTGCCCCTGGAATATTTCAAATAAGTTCCTAAACTTATTTATGTATTACATTTAAGCCATCTAGATTTAAATTAGGCATGAATTGAATTTGTTGTATAAAAATAGTTAGTTGGAAGTAATATTTAATTATGAAAATACTCTAAATAGGGAAAATGTGCTATAATATGGTTTGAATTATTTATGGACACTAAATAATTATTTAGTTAGGAATTTGATAGAATTAAGAAAATGTTAAACTTTTGATTAGTAATATATTATGTACATGATGTGCATTAGGAAAATGGTAATAAATGTGAACCTTAATAATCAAAATTGGGAGAATTTAGGAAATAATGTTTTATGATATATGTTGAGGGATTTGTAATAATTACGAATCTTAATAGTAAAGAAATTGAAATAGAAATTAGGAGAATAATATATCGATGTGAAATTAAATCTATGTATGTGTATGAAGTTATATATTTAAATGTTACTGAAATAATTCAAGACATAATAGTTGATATCCTAGTAAGATATGATAAAGTGTAAATAGAATATGGAATTTGATAATTAAGAAAAAAAATACTATGATAATTAGTTAAGAATTAATAGTAAAATTAGGCGAAGTATAAAAATTAAAAAAAAATAATAGAACATAAGTTCATATTAAATTAAGAAAAAAAATTGAATGACAAGAATCTTGAATAATTAATTTAGAGAAATTACGTTAATAAGGAAACGAGTAGATAATATATGAGGAAACCACGAGTAAGTAAAATAAGAGGACAAACAAGAATAAATGAGAGAGTTAATAAGGAATAAAATTTTGAAATAATAAAAAAATAGTACAAGGGATAAAAATGACAGTAAATTGCATAATTAATTTGTAAATTATAACGGGAAAATTTAATAGAAATTAATCAGTATCTAATCTAATCGAATAGCAATAAGAAGTTTAATTAGACGGAGCGCGTCAATCGAATTTGGAATAAATTCAAATGTAGCAATCAATTCAGGTTTGATACTTTATCTTTGTTTAAGAATATATGTGTGTGTGTGTGTGAATGTATATATTGTGTTGCTGTAATGCTTTTGTGCTATCGTATGATATATATGGTTATGTGAAATGGTATTATGTGAGTTTACTTTAAATAAAAGTAAAGTATTCATTGAACTCGTAGCTCAGCAAGTTTAATTAGGGGTGGGGCAAAACAGGTTCGGTTCGGTTAACCGAACAGAAAATTGATTTTTGGTTTAAAACCGAATTTAATTTTTATGAACTAAAAACCGAACCGAAGATTTGGTTAATCGAATTTTGGTTCGATTTCGGTTTGGTTTGCAGTTCGGATTCGGTTTTGCTCATATTTTACGTGTAAAATTCAGTTCGGTTCACAAATTTTAGAAACAAAAAATCGAACTAAAAATTCGATTCACAAATTTTAGGAACCAAAAACCGACCGATTATTCGGTTCGATTTTGGTTTATGGTTCGGTTTTGCCCACTCCTAAGTTTAGTGTTTACTAAACTTGTAGGTTATGGAAAAACACAAAGAGAACTTGAAAAAAAAGAGTATGTAGTGTGTCAAATGCTGTGGAAGTAAAGTCGAAAATCAAAAGGAACATCATAGTAAAAGACGAAAAATTTTCCTAGGTAATGTTCTGCATACCATGAAATGTAATGTGGCACAGTTAGCTCGGCTAGAAATAGTCGAGTTAAAGGTGTTACAAGAATACTTATTTTAGTTAAAGTTTAATAAATTTAAGGAGGTGATTATTTATGGATTAATTTAATTATCCTAAATTTATATTAGAATGTTTAATCATTAAAATTAAATAATTGAATGGAGTTTAATTAATAAAAATCATAGACATAATTGAACTACTAATTAAGAAACATAACATGAGGGATGGTTAAAAATAAAGCAGAATGGTTACTTGGAAATTTAAAAATATACCTTTATGTTTATGCTTTAGAAAAATAAATGTTAGATGTTTTTATTAAACATTTATATGAAAAATTAGCATAAGTTGTTAAGAATAATTAAGTTAGCAAGTTATGAGAATGAATTTGAATAAATTGTATCCAAGAGAATTATTAGCAATAAATAAAGAATAACATGAATTATAAAATAGTAAAGTAATAATATAATATTTTAATTAGTTAAATATGTGATAAAAATAATTTGAATATCTGAGAAACAGGAAACATTTAATTAAGTTATTGAAAAGAATTAAATATATAGAATTTAAAATAGTACACATAAATTATAAATAGATCTAGTTAATAATATGACTAATTGTCGAATTAGATAGCGATGGTAAATTTACTAGATGAGGACGCATAGATTGAACTCAGAACAAGCACAGTACTTTACCTATATATATTTATTTATTTGACTTATCATGTGTATGAATATATGATGTCACAATTTCTAATATGTGTATAAGACATGGTAGTAGGATTAAATCTCTCAATAAGAATGGTAAGCCAAGTATTTAGAGATAATTTGAAAAATTAGATACTATGCAAATAGCAAAAGTAGCAATATTGGACTAATTTTGAAAAAATTTTAGACTAAGATAAAAAAGAAATTTTAAGAAGTGTAAAAGATGAAATTTGTAGCTTAATATGTCTAAAATAACCCTAAGAATCAGTTTTGACATAAAGTATATACGTAGGGAGTTATGCTCATTTTAGCCAAATCCGTATACTAGTTGATTTTGAGCATGAGATGAAATTTCAGTTTAAATTTTGCCTATTTAACTGAGTTAGGTTGGAAAAGTAATAAAAGATAAAATTGTTCCTTTATTTCTTAGCTAAATGAGAAAATTGGAATAATCTTAATTGGAGCTCTACGAACTGAGTAAAAGACTAAATAGTAAGTAGTGCACATGTTATCTTTGGACAGACAGTAGGTCTAGATTAGAAGTATTGTCACAAATCATGTACAGCTCAAATTGCCCTGAAATTTTATTATAATGTAGCCACAGATATATAGTTTTAGTGCCACAAGACTTATAAGTTTGAAGAAGTAAATGGGAAGATATTAAAGAGAAAAAATAGCAAGGTCAAGAAGAGATACCGAAAAGGATTTAAATAAAATTTGTTCCAAAAGTTAAGGGCTTGTATGTAAAACTTCCATCAAACGTCAGAAGTTGTTACTAGTGCCTAAATATAACCTTGAAGGTGCAATCTCGAAATTAATTAAATCTATCAGAGCCTAAATTGTGACTTTATGGATAGTGTAGTGGAGAAAATGACTAAATTGTAAATTTATAAATATTTATGGATTAAGTAATAATTTTTCATATTAAATTTCAATATTTCAAAATGTGAATAAATAAAGTTAGAGATAACCTCCAAAGGATTTAAGAATGAGATTTAAGATACTTAAATTTCCTCAAGAACACCCGATGAGGAAATTAAGCGACAATCTTTCCAGAAAAGTATTTTGTAAATTTTACCGAAAGTGACGATTTTAACACCTAATGAAAAGTTACGAAATAAATTAAATAAATTCAGAATGGACATTTAATTTTACAGTTGGACACTGTTTTATAAAATAAAATTAAGAGTCGTCGAAAAATTAAATTAAGTGAAGAATACTACTTGTCGGTTAAATAATTAAGAAATTATATATATATATATATATATATATATATATATATATATATATATATATATATATATAAGAAAATAACTTAAATTTTCACGTGGCTATATCCAAGAGAGAATCAACTAGGTTAAAAAGGAAAGAGAGCCGCCCCTCTCTTCTTCCTTAGTAAATGGCAACAAGGGAAAAAGTAGGAAAATTTTATAAGTTTTCTACCCTCCAATCTTTATTTTAGCTTTTAATCTTTTAATTAATCAATTATAGGGTGTTAGATCATTAAGAAAACTAGTATATATGCTTGAAAATCAATGATAGGAAGAAAATAAATAGTGATAAATAGTGATATTTATTGATTTTTGTTGAAATTGATTTTAATTCAAGTTAGAAACATAAAATAGGGATATGATTAAGTAGTTATTTATTGAATATTGCATGAAATAGGGTATAGTTATATGTAGAGAAAATGAGTTTTAAAA
Source organism: Croton laevigatus (assembly GCA_949640765.1). Classification (NCBI taxonomy): domain Eukaryota; kingdom Viridiplantae; phylum Streptophyta; class Magnoliopsida; order Malpighiales; family Euphorbiaceae; genus Croton; species Croton laevigatus. The sequence continues at coordinate 19,454 of CATIWJ010156882.1, read as the reverse complement.
AATAAAAAGGTGATTTTAGATATAAATGAGTTAAAACTACGAGATTAGATAGCGTTTTCATTACTATACCCATAAATGATGTTAGGACAGTAAGAAAAGAAGGAAGAAGAGCCGAAAATTTGAGAAAGAAAATAAAAGAGAAGAGTCAGAAAGAAGTTTGATACTTTAACTTTGAAAACTTGCGTTTTAATAATTTTGATTGCATGTTTGATAAATATTGCTTCTTAAAATGATTATTTGAGCTTGTATACATATGAATTGAATGTATTATTTGACCTAGAACATGTGTATTTTTATTTAACTGAGGTTTTTCTAAAATTTCCCTATTTAGGCAAATTTTTAAATTGTCTTTAAAAAAGGCAATTGTAAAATAGACTTTATATTTCTCATATATGTATATAGATGAGTTTTAAAATGGATGTTTGAGATCAAATGAGATTTTGGAATATATTTTTTCTTATAGGTTGAACCACCCTAGTGGTTTTTAGCAAAAATTGTATTTTCAGTAAGTAAAGGGTTTCAAGCAATTTTCTCTGTAAAAATTTGCATAGTATTTTAAATGAACATTGTTGTTATAAATAAAATTATGTTTCTTTGATCAAAATACAATTTTGATGAAAAACGTAAAAGAGTTTAACTAATCTTATTTTAGGGAAATGATCAAGTATCTAGAATAGCTTAGGTTTTTCTCACAAAAAGAATTTTCAAGAAAGGCTGGAATATTTATGATTAATAAAGAAAGTTTAATTATTTTGCTATATGTAAGTGTTATCAATTATTGCGATGGAGCATGATTTTTATTTTTATATTCTAATGATGCATATTATATTGAAAGAAAGGAAAATAAGATATGTTTATAATCCAATTAAATAACATATTCAGTTATACAGTTGTACATCCAGTGAATATTTTATTCTCTACTTAGGTTTAGCTAAACTAGAAGAACAAGGATATGATGCATCATATACTTAGCAATGTTGCCTATTTCTATATATTTTCCAGTGACAGTCATTAAGATTAAGTAGCTCGACTACTTCATACAGACATACAGTTATATACATATATAATTTGCCTTATCTTTGTGTTCATCTAAAGGCCTAGTAGAGCTACCTATATAGTAAACCTTGCTAAAAATGCTTGATCTTATTTATTTTACTTTCAAATTTATGTGTTTTATAATTACATTCAGTTGTGTTTTATATACTTCTTATTTTTAAATTTATACTGCTTTTCAATAGTTAAAGTATCTACTGGGTGTAATTGTTCAGCGAATTACATGTTTAACTCGCAGGTGACTGGAAAGTAGAATAGCAGCATTAAGATAGTAGCTTTTGCTAGCCACTAGCTAATGATTATAAGACTTTTGGTAGATTTCTCTAAAAATACATTCAATAATCAGCATGTACATATAAATCTAAATTATGCTAAATATTAAAGTTTTAATTCATAAAGTTTTATTTAGTTATGGTTGAATTAGTAGAAATTGTTAGATATATGGTTGAGTTATATGTGGATGATGTTTGAGATTTTACTGGTTTGGTATGCTTGGGATCATTGAGATTGTGTTGATTGATGATTGGGGTTTATTTGAATGTTGAGAAAGTCTAGAATTACGATTTTATAAGTTATGTTGACACTTGGTATGTTGAATTTATAGGAGAGACTCTGTCGAATTTTTCACAAAAATTTTATTATGAAATGTGAAGGCATGATTAGTAGACAGATGTAACACTCTTATATGTTTATTTCGGTGAATGTATAAGGAGCGTTACATATAATTTATACATGTTTAACTTGAATACATTGTTGTGAACTTGTACGATGTCACGACATAATGATTATTAATTATTGCTTATGTGAAATTCTGTTATTTAAATTTATTATAATATAAGTAAAGTATCCATTGAGTAAAATTCGCTCAACAAGTTTAGTTGTTTTTGCTAAACTTGTAAATTCCCGGAATGACATAGAGGACCGATTATTAGCGCAGCTTAGAGAGTGTTAGAATATTTAGAGTGGCATAAACTATATAGTCATACAAAATTAGAAAAATCATTATGATTGGAGGAAAATTTTAATTTACTTAGTTTTGTATTAAGTAATTGATTCATATGTAAATATAATTTATTTTCTGTATACTGTGTAGTATGCTTCGCCATGTATTGTGATACTGTTAGTTCGATTACTGTAATCTAAGTTGAGGGGTGTTACAATGACTATATGTGCATTATAAAGATTATAAAGAAAGAAAAGCACTAATTTTATAAATCCACCTTTTTAATTTTTAATCAATTAAAGCTAAAGTGATCCTATTTACCATTATTTTTAATAGATCTTTAATTTTTATTAAAACAATAAAAATAAGGATAACTTTGACTGAAATTTCGTTAGATAAAGTACGTATATTTGTGCATGGACTTTAACGAAATAAATAATAAAGGGTTCACATTTATTATAGAGTACTGATTAATAAACATCAAACCCTAAAAAAGAAAAATAATAATATTATAATAATAAAGTCTTATATTAAAATTTCTCATAAAACTTTTAAAGGTGGAAAGTAATCTAAAAAAAATTAATATGAATTTGATGACCTTCACAAAACAACGGGGGTGGGGGTGGGGGTGGGGCGTAGTGGTAGGCATGTAAGAAAATAATCCAAAGGTGATGAGTTCAAATCCCACCTTGATAAAAAATATAGGAAATGCTCCCCTCTCCCTTTGGATGCATGCGTTAAGTGTGTGCGTACCTTCACAAAACAACAATTTGTTAGAACTTTAATACACAGTTTATCCAAACTTCTTAGTTCAATTAGTTTATAAATAGTTTACAATCTATATGTATTTACAAATTGCTTATAAAAGGTTTATGAAATCACTAATAAACATTTATAATACCGTCTCACTAATCATCAACTCCTTCCATGATTAAATTCAACCTTTATCTCCACCCAAACACCAATATTTTCTAAAAATCCAACAAAAAAAAACCTTTAACTCTAATAATCAAAGTATGAAACCATCAAAAATTTTCATCTCATTGAAATAATCATAAGCTTTAACACAACTAGAAAAATAAATTGAAGAAAAAAAAAATCATGAAATAAATAACATTCATATTATAATACCGCTTATGCATTCATCTTCATGACTTTCTCTTCTCGCCTTCCTATTTGTCTCTTTACATAGAGAAAATAAAAAGATATTTCATCATCACCTTTTACCTTTCCTTTTCTCTATATGTAACTAAAGTTTCATTTTAATTACAACGACATGTAAGAGCGAGGTAAATATTAGCAAATCATTATATTTATGAATACTATACTTTATTATTATTATTATTATTATTATTATTATTATTTTAAACCTTTATATTGCAATTCTTTGTTCAGATCCAAATCTGGAAGTAAATCAAGGAATTTATCATTGGTCAATAGTGATGTTTTAATTTATATGTGAAATGTTATTATTTTGCCTCCCTATCTTTAAAATTAAATTATTTTCTGCTCGGATAATATTTCAATTTCTACTTAGGTTTTATAGGATTAAATTAAAAAGAATTAAAGTTAAGAGATTAGTTTGAAATTTTCCATAAGGACCAAATTGAAAGAGAAATTAAAGTTTAAGAATTATATGATTATTATTTGAAAAGGGCTAATCTGTAATAATGAAAAATTGAGGATTTAATAGTAATTGACTAATACAAGTCTGAGGTTGGGTTGGGCTTCACCCGAAACGTAAACTCTGTTTCAAGTTTCAAAAATAATCAAATACATTAATTGTATATTGATACTGCTGCTATTATCAATGAGTTTGTTCTAATAAAAAACAGTTTTATATTTCAATTTCAAATACTTAAAATCTAAACAATTTTCAAAAGAACCATGTCTAAACATCTAACAGTAACTAATTAAAACTTGAGCATTGATATGCACTCAAATTAAAGAAATATATCTACTCTAATCTAAAATGGAACCAATATTAACAAGCTAACAATCTCAAATATTTTCAAGAAGTGCAACAGAAGTCGTAAAATTTAGAAATCTATCACTTCAAAATAAGAAATTTAGATTAAAAAGGAACAACAAATTAAAAGTCTCAAACATTAAAAATCATAAATCATAAACCCATTACTACACAATGAAAGGAGGTATTTTTAATTATTTGCTCAAATCAAAAGGAAAAATATATGTGAAAAAAAAATGGAGGAAACGAAAGAAGGGAAGGAGGAGAAGTCGGCAGTATCTTAAATATTACAATCAACCTAACTTACAAAAATTTGACTTTTTTTATCTTCTTTTAACCCAATACAACAATCAACTATTGTTTACTAAATAAGATCTTCATTAGTTGATATCCAGATAGGTTGAAGGTGAAGTTGCAGAACCTTCTTTAACCTTTATCTTCGAAAAGCTCCTATCCACTGTAAATAAAAATCGAGTTGATCTATCGACTGTTGTAAGTTAAAGGTAGAAGGAACGGAGGAGAGCATCGTTGGCTGTAAGTGGAAGGAAGGGAGGAAAGTCGCCACTGCTTTTTTGAGTTCATATAAATGAAAGAAAGCAATACATAAAATTTAGGTTATCCTACCTAATTTATCTAAAATGGCAACAGTTAACACAATAAAGTCGAGTTAATCAAGTAAGGCAGGTTTGGTCTCGGGTCAGCCCGAGGTGAACAAAAACTAGAATTCTTCCCGCTTTGCAGCCCGACCTCAACCATGTTAACATACCTCGGACTAATCCGAACCTTGACAAATTCGATGAGTTCGGTCTGGGTTAACGGGTAATAGATTTTTTGTACCTCTAAATAAAATGTCTCTAATTTATCTTAAGCGCAAAAAATAAAATGTCTCTAATTTATGCTAAACGTAAAAAAATAAGTCAATAGCATAAGGTGGTGCAAGTTCCTTCAGGAACTTGAAAAATATTTGTATACAAAATTTGAATTTGCAAAAGATGATTGTGATCCTTTGAAATTTGATATTTTAGAATAGTGGAGCCAACATAAAGAAACATTCTTCATCCTCGCAAAAGAAGTATTGGTGGTGCTGGTCTCAATAGAAATGGTGGAGCAAGCTTGAAGTGATGGTAGAGTTCTTATTTTCGGAAAAAAAGAACAAAACTCAAAGCCGAAAATCTTGAAGATTAACCTTGTGTCAAAGATTGAGTAAGAGTGGACTCTTTTTTTTTTTACATAGATATTTACGCACACATATAACTCACGCACCCAAGGAGTGACGTATATATTTGTAAGCATGGGGCGTCGAATCCGGATGGTTTAGCCTGCACACAAATGCCTTCTCCATCTTTTCCAACCCCCACCCCCGTAAGAGTGGACTCTTGGATGAGGATTTCGAAATTACCGACACATCAAATGAGGAATAAATAGTTAAAACAAAATGAGAAATAAATAGGTAAAACAAAATTGGGATTCTAAAAATTCAAATTAGATATACATGGAATTTGATTTCTCTTACCGTAGATAATGTTTATGGATATTCAAAAAAATTATTTGCAAGCCTTTTTTTTTCTTTTTATTTTTTACGTTTACATTAATGTACTTAGTTTAATAGTAATAAATTGTAAAATTGTTCAAAAAAAATATAGATATTAATAAAAAAATTTTCATTATATAATGAGTCAACTTTCTAATTTATATTATTTAATTAATTTACTAGTGTCATACTTAAATTAATTTTTTCATAATGATTAAATTTATAAAATAATTTTTGAATAATAATACACACTAAAAAAAATCCCAAATTTTTCTCCCCATAAAATATTTGTAGAAATTAAAAAAAATGTCGAAACTGCAGTTCAATAGTCCGATTTGGCTCGTTAGACTAGGGATGGTTTTTTTTTGGTACCCACACTTGTGGATACGAGCCCAAAATTAAAATTGAAAAATATTAGAAAAATAAGGACTCGCGGAACACACAAGAAAAATAGAAGGAGTCACCACCCTAATTTATTTGTAGAAGGAAAATTAAGGAAAAACATAAAGAATGACTCAAATTAACCCAATAGGTAAAAATAAGTTTTATTGCTAGAAAGGCACTAGTCCATCATCCTAAAGTGGATTCAGAGACTAAATTTTCAGATGTTGGATAAAAATAATAAAAAAAAAGAATATTTTGAAGAAAAGTGGGTACCAAATTATTAGGAGAAAAATTAAACCAATGCATAAACAATTAATAGCAAATAAACAAGAAATAAGATAAAAGAAACAATTATAAAAAGAGAATTAATTATAGATTTTAGATTTAGATTTGGCTCAAGTCCATTGAATGCTAATTAACTCATGTCTCAACTTCAATGTTGTTCCTGCAAGATGATACTTAACAAAAATAACCTAAAAATGGAAATTTTTTTTGATAAACTAAAAGTAAACATGCTATAAACAGTAAAAGGCATGATGTAAATAATAAAAGGCATGCTGGAATTCTATGTAGACACATGAACTAAGAAAGAAACTGAATTTAAACCAATAGTAAATCAAAACTCAAATTTTATATTAAGTAAAAGAAAAAGAAGATTTTTTAGGTTTATTGAGTCCGCAATCTAGAATTAAACCCAAATCTACCTACATACTAGATTTGAATTTGAGATCAAGGCAGATTGTAGTTTCAAATCATTATTAAGTGCTTTAATTATATATTAATGTGTTGTTAGATGATGGGGAGAATTGATTAATTGAAAACTAGTTAGAATACAATACTTGTGTCACGATCCAGCCCGGAGGTCGCGACTAGTGTGCAACTAGACCGGAGTTTGACCGCACAAACTTCCAAAATGATCCACTTAATTTCCTTCGTTAACTATTTAGGCCCAAATCCATTAGCCCGAAATGGTTGAGCCAAGTTTACTAAGTAGTTAAGTGGTCTAACTTATATATCATATCAAAACTCAATCAATATTCGATGTGAAATTTCACTAATTTCTCCCTTTTTGCACATAACATTCCCATATAAATCTCATCAGGCGATGCATCGCATTTTCAGTCGGTGACTACCTTTGATACTATTTTTGCAATGATTGAGACCTGGGGCATGACCCTCATGCATCTAGACCCGAGTCTGACCACACAAGCTTTCAAAATGATTCACCTAACTGCCTTTATCAATTACTTAGGCCCAAATCCACTAGCCTAAAATGGTTAACCCATGTTTACAAAGTAGTTAGGTGATTTAACTTATATATCATATCAAATCTCAATCAATATCCGATGTGAGATTTCACAACCTCAGTGCTAATTATTTGGTAATAACTAAGTTGAATCTCAAAGATACAGGTGCTGAACCTTAGAAAAGTGAATTTAGAGCTGGAGGAGAGGGAAAATTCATGTAGAGAGAGAAAGTGAGAGAAAATTGAGTGTTTTTCTAAGCTGGGTTGTCAGATTATGTGTCGAATTAAGGTTAAGTACCCCCTATTATAAGGATACAGGTAAGGACTATTTAAGAGTGTTGGAAGTTGCTTCTAAGTAAGATAGGGATTAGGTTTCTCTGTCTTTAAGTAAAAGTAAAAATATTCTAGAATTGAGACACTCTAGAATACTCCAAAATAGGAGAAAAAAAGACAGAAATAGGAAAACATAATCTAATTATAGAGAGAAATTTGGATTGCTATGTAAGCGGTGATATGTGGTACCTTTGATTAGGCCATGTGTTAGCAGCTAAATGGAAGAGAAGTTGAGTTAGCGCCATGTGTCACTGACACATAGTAGGAGGCTAATGGAGAAGAAGGGTTATGATATGTGAGGTGGCAATTGGCCTGACATTGACTTGACAATTGGTTGTAGGTAGGGCTGTAAACGAGTCGAATCAAGCCGAGCCGAACACTAGCATGCTTGAGCTCGGCTTATTTATTTGACGGGCTCGAATTTGAGCTCGAGCTCAGCTCGTTTATTTGACGAGCTCTAATATGAGCTTAAGCTCGGCTCGTGAGTTCGATAATTTTTTAGCCATTCGAGCTTGTTAAAGCTCGACAAAATTTCAAAACCATCAAATCAAATCTAAATAATTTTAAAAATAATTACTCATATATAAATCCATAAATTATCTTAAATTATAATTTAAAACAGTATTAAATAAAGCACACTTTCAATTTTATCTGCAACATTTGGATGATAATTTAGAAGTCTTTTTATCATTACTTTCTCATCTTATGATGTAAGCGGTTCTTCATCCAAGCACTTGGAAGCAAGGGAATCATTCAAAGGATAAGACAAGGATTTTCAAATTTCAATCTACACAAAATTATCAACTAATTATAGTTTGCCACCACAATTTCTATATAACAAATAGACCGACATTAGTAGAGTAGAAAAAACGTTTTTATGCTTACTAAGTTCCTTCCAAAACACAAACATTTGCCATTACAAAATGCAACACTCACACAAATTCAAAGTCTTTATGCCAAAATAAAGCATTTTTAACAAACAAAGTATTTTGAGATTTTGTTCATGCTCTTTCTTGGTTTCTAACATTAAATCAGAAACATATTCATTTACCTTGGTCTTACTTTTTCCTGCCACAATTGAAGTGAATCATCAATTATTGATCAACTTCAATACAAATAAATAAGTTCATAACATGTTAGTCAAATTTCTCATCAAACCAAATGAAAAGAAACAAGTTTAAATTTATAATAGAGTAATACTAACAGATAAAACTGTAAACCTACACAACCATAGGCCAATAAAAACAACCTTAATCCACAGTTACCATTGTGAGAATAGTGAAAAGGCCCAAATAGCAAGAAAGTAATTTATTATAGTGTTAAAACTTGTGGTATTGATATCTGCATTATTGGTAGAGATTGCTATGGGGGAAGAAGTAGAAATGGAGGATGAAGCAGCAACATCCACATTATCATCTTCAGCATCAAGTTCTAAAACAAAAAAGGCATTTGCAAGAAAATCCATGCTTTCAATTTGGTTCCAATTGCTATGGTTGAGAGATGGTACTTTCTATTTTAGGCAAAAAAAGTCTGATTATTTACAAGAGAGCTTCCAATCTTATAGACTAGAGGGTAAGACTCCATTATTAGAAGTGCGAATTTCTGTCAAATGGGCAATATTTCAAAATGAAAAAAAGCGAATCACCAGTTGATTCAATGCTATTAAAATAAATAAGTAAGAAATAATCACAAAATATGAAATCATTGAATTAAATGATATGCCATAAACCAAGATTGAGACAACAAAAAAGGAACTAAATGAAATAAAAGAAAATGCATTCTAATAGCCTCTTGAAGCTGAACTCCACTCAAGCGTGCATAACGAAGCAATAGCATAATGACCACCACCTGCGACTTGTCAATTACAAAAGCCAATATAATGAAATGTATATTGTTCTCTTTCAATCTAATGCAACTTTTATTCCCTATCCGTGTTTTCTGCACTTTTATCCTAATCTCAAAATAGATTACAAATATGGTACAGTTTCAAGCAAACAAAAACTGAAACACATAATTCACACTAGAATAGAAACAAAGGAATGATATGAATAAAGGAACACACAGAACTCAAACTTACGGAAACCAAACAAAGGAATGATCTACTACAACAGAAGCAAATATATCGATTAAATGAAAAAAATGGAATAGAAGCAAAAGAACTGATGCTAAAATCGAACAAATTGTCATAATGTCCTTGTCAGCTGTAGAAATTTCTTTCTTAAGGCGGGTAGTACCAACCAATAGCACCAGGACTGCCAAAGTGGGGAAAGGATTCCAACAGCTAAATAGTGGTGGTTCAAGCAGAGGCTGGTATCTGGTGGCTGCTTATAGCAAATGTAGCTAGTCTCTGGTGGCCGGTCTTTGGGAAGAAAAGAGAAAGGAAAGGGAAGGGAGGAGTACGGCAGAAAGAGGGGGAGAGAGAGAGAGGTGGGCTGCTAGAAGAATTAAGTTTAGGGTAAAATTTTTTAGGTTTAGTGTATGTATATATGTGAGTGTTCGCGAGCATGTTTGCAAACATGCTTGTTTAGAGCTAAATGAAACATGCTTGCGAGCGGCTCGTTTATTCGTGAGACATGCTCGAGCTCTCGGCTCGTTTAGTTGTCGAACAAACTCGAATAAGTATTTAACGAGTTAAGCACCGAGTCGAGCTCGACTCGTTTAGCTATTGAACATACTCGAACAATCATTTAACGAGTTGAGCATCGAGCCGCTCACAAACAGCTTGGCTCGTTTACAGCCCTAGCTGTAGGGTCGCCGATGCCTCATTGGATGTTGGAATCTGATCGGAACTTAGTCGGCAGATGACTAACTGACTGCGGATGGCAGTAGGTGGTGGTTGATGACCACTTTAACGTTGCCTGCTGAAAATGTATGGACTACCATGTGGCAACTTCTGGTTGGCTATTCTTGTTGACTGTGTAGGCTGACTGGGCAGTTGACTTTCATATAGTCTGATTACTACTAGTTTGGTTCAATTTAGTTCTGTTTAAGCTGATTTTGCCTTTTGCTTCCATTTTAAGTCCGATTTTTGATTAATTTGCCTTAAAAAAAATTCCCTATTCGTGATAGAATGTAATTGAGACTGAGAGAGATGTACATACTCAAGAAACTGTGATGTTGGGCTTGTAGAGAGGCTAGTATGGTGCCTGGTTCAAGCCGCGAGACTTCGAAAAATACTTGAATTGAGTTGGTTTCTAGATTGAGGCTTTGTGGGCTTCACCTTGGATTTGGGCCCAATAAATTAGACTTATGGCGTAGCAATAGCAAATTTAGTATTAAGAGCATTTGCTGCCCCCTTTTAACCTGCATGGGTAGTGAAAAATTGGTAACATATTGGGATGGGTAACTAGTAATCTCCAACTTCTATTCCTAACACTTAGTATATGATTTAATTTAATTGAAGAAATTAATCTTTAGTTTTAATTGTCTTTTTTTCACGTGTGTGTTTGTTGTTAAACCTTTTTTAATATTTTATGAACTTTATACAATAAAACAATTTATGTTATTATTTTAATTTTATTGTTATATTATTTATTTTATTTTAAAAATTTATGATAATTTAGGATTTTAAATTTAGTTTAATGACTTTTTGTTAATTAATTTCATTTAAAAACTATAAAAATAATTAAATGAAAATCCTCATGTACCTATGGATACCCATGCAGCGGGGTGGGCGGAATGGGTAGAGGAATTTATTATTTTTTCAAGGGTGCGGGCGACGTAGTAGTGAAAATAAAAACATGGGGCGGAGCGGGTAGTAGGGAATTTTGCGTGTATGCCCCGTTGCCATCCCTATGCCAAACATCTAGTGAACATTTAGTTAACCAGCTCGCTACCAGCCTGTCCATCTCCAATTTGGTTACGATTCATACTAAGTTTGAACTGTGAACCACTGATCCTCGGTCCGAACCCAATCTGAACGGGCCGGGGCCATCACTGATTAGAATTAGATTTTTAAAATTAACTTTATAAGTAAATATTGATATATATTTACATTCTATTTTGTATATTAATCACATTCACAATTTGCTATTAAAATTTTAGACGCTATTACTCCCATACAGAATGCAGGGATTTTTACTTTTTTTTTTTTGCAAAGTCTTGGGTGGAAAAGTAGTAGCATGACATTTTTTGGGCATGTTTTCTTTCAAATTCTTAGGTGGAAAACAAATATTATTACATTTTGGGTAATTACAAAGAATGAAAAATTTGATGGTTACAAGTATAAATAGAGAAAACTCAAGGCCTACCTATAAATAGAGAAAAAATGCATTATATATTATACTAGAATATGTAGTTTACTAATAAATCCTTTCTTACCAAAACTAATCACATGCAATTTGTAGTATTTAGAGTAATTAAGCTAATGTCAAAGACTAATTCAGTCATTTTAAGAGAAAAGCTGTCCTTGTTGGAGTGGCTTAGACTTAAATTTGATAAGATCTGAGGGCTTTTTTGGTAAAATTAGAAAGCTAAACCATTATGATATCTGCAACAGCAACTCAATCTGCCAAAAAGCTACAGAAATACTAAAAATTTGGTCTAAATTTTTTCGTTTTAAAAAAGAAAAAAAATTTAAGAAATTCTGAAACAAATAAACGTATTTTGGGTTTGCAGGTATCTCCATCCATCTTTCCTTTTCTAGTTTCTTATATATTAGTTGTTTCAATTTATGCTTTTAAGAAACATTTTACTTTCTTTAATTATTATTATTATTTTTTCATCTTTGCCAAATTGCCAAAGATTATGTACAAGTTCAGGTTATATTCCCAGAAATAGATTTCTCTTCCTCTCTCTTTCTTGCACTGTGCCTCTATATATGGTATTTTTTAGATTGTATTAGCAACAGTAAATTCTGATTTTATATTTTGTAGCTGGAAATTTCAGTACCATGTTCAATTCTGGGATGCAATTTTAGAGGAGAAGAGAAGCGGGAGAGCTCCCAACAAACTATTTCTGACATTATTAGAAGCATTTTATTCAAGCTTTTTGATTTAAAATGTCTCAAACCAACTGGGAAGCTGATAAAATGTAAGTTCTAATTGCATATTTGTTACAAATGTTTATCTGGGTTCCTCTTTTTTCCCTTCTCTTTGTACTACTGGTCACTATTTTTATTCGTTCTTCTTGATTTGTATTCTGGGTAGTGGGATTTTTCTGGGTTTTGCAGCTTCTGTTAGGTTTTGGACTAAAGGTCTGTTTTTTCCGGTGTTTATTCTATGTGCAAGCACATTGTTATTCTAGGGTTCGTGTTTCTGTAGTGTATTTTTTCATATTTGGTGGTCTGAACTTGTTCAAGAGTTGGTGGATTGTTGTTTGTTTAGTTTAGAATTGGTATGTCTGCTACCTTTATTCTTCTTTGCTTTCGTATCAACTAGGATTCTGTATCTGTATTTTTATTTTTTGTCTTTTATACTTCATTGCTTTTATTTCTTTCTTCTTCTTCTTCGTCTTGATAAGGAGACTACAGCATTTAGTTTTGGAATTTCTCCACCTAAATTACATGGACTTTTTGACTTTATTTTGCAGAGTCTAATGTTAAAAGTCTTGAGTTTATTTTTACATTTCTGGTTTTTGATATGTGGAATTATGCTTGTTAAAGTTTATTTCCTTGCGGCTTCATTCCTATGTAAACAAAATTAAACGTTCTATTGTTGTCATAAACGACAGGTTAGATGTTTATATCCATGATTATCTAGTCAAGAGAGATCTGAAGAATTCTGCTCAAGCTTTTCAAGCTGAGGGAAAAGTGTCATCTGATCCTGTAGGTAGGTAAATGAAACTTATGATGGAGGGGGAGAGATCTGTAGTTGAGTATCAATTCACATTATTATTTTGGAAATTGGGCTTTGCTTCTTGATTGATTTTTAATTTTTGACCATGAATTTCCAGCTATTGATGCTCCTGGAGGCTTTCTCTTTGAATGGTGGTCAGTTTTCTGGGATATATTCATTGCTAGAACTAATGAGAAGCATTCAGAGGTTGCTGCATCTTATATCGAGGTTTGATGCTATGTTTTCTGTTTATTTATCTTTAGGCTTCGATTTCCACTTGTTAGTTTACTGATGACTGAAGACTTGGAAAAATCATTTCAAACATCCTATATCTCCAAACTTTTCTTTAAGTAACACACACACACACACACAGACACAGACACAGAGAAAAGATAGAAGCAAATATACAGAAAGAAAAACCTTAGGTCTACTGCATATAGATTGATCTTTTTATGTCAGTATCAATTATTATATTTTCAATTGAAGTATTGAGTTTTGCTTTAATATTGTTGTTCCTATTCAGAACTTTTGGGCTTGGCTCGATGTTATAATAAGAGAACAGTTGCTGCATGGTTTCTACCTCTTTCCCCTGATACTTCATTTGCTGTCCTTATTTGTTTGAAACAATTCAAATATGTGTTTTAGGAGCTCTGCAAGTTTGTTTATCGGTTCTGGTTCTCTTCTGTTTGTCTATCAGCAGGGTTTTAAATGCAATCTAAATGAGTCCTCCTAACCAAAAGTGGCAAAACATAACAATTGAATAAGAGAAAACTAAATTGCTCCTCAGATACTGTTTTCAGGCTTCTAGATGTCTTATTCTTCCTCCTTGCAGCTAATTCCAGCTGCTCACGTTAAACCTCACATGTTTTTGGTAAATTGGTGGTTAAGAAGCTTTTGAAGAATATACAAGTCATCAGTCGAGAGGCGTACTGAACCTTCAATTTATTAAAAGAACTCTCAAAAAAATTATTGTCATTAAGAACTTATACCTCATTTTAATGTGTTTGACCAGAATCATTTAAAATGGATACTCTTTATCTCCCTTTTAACACTGGCTGTGTACCTTTATAGACAGTAGTTCTTCCTATACTTGGTCAACCCCATCCACTTTATCCAGACAAAATAGTGAAAAAGAGAAGAGAATGCTCTTTTCTGCAGAGGTTCCTTTCCTATCTAGTTGAGTCTGGTTTGATCAACTATGCTCTGGAGTCTTTTTCAGTTTGTTAATATCTTACTTGAAGTTTTTGAAAATTGTCCTTCATTTCATTTAGTGGTTTTTAAATTTACAGACATAAACTCTCTTTTCTCCCCTTCCCAAATGTAGGAGAAACATTATTGCAAAACATAAATTGAATTCTTTTCTGAATTGCCACTCTATAACTTAGTGTTGGTAAGTTGGTCCCCTACATTAATGCACATAGGTAATACGGTCCTTGTCTTTGATGTGGTCAATTCAGTTGATGGCAACACCATAGTAGTTTAGGGATTTTTTTTTTATATTATTTGGCAACATAACTCATGATAGGGGTGTACAAACTTGGGTTGAACCCGAGTAACCTGATACATGCGTTTTGCTTTTCTTTTTTTTCATAATTTTTTTGTTAAAACAATTATCTTTGTCGAGTTAGTTGCAAAACATTCATTTCTATTTATATGGAATTGTTCTCAAAACTCCAAAAAGTAAATTAATAATGGGTTGGTCGGGTCTAACCCAAATTTGTTCAGCCCCAACTCATGAAACCAAGCTCACAAATTTTACCCTACTGGCACAAACAGTTGTTGTTTGGGATTTTGTTAATGGTTGTTGATATTTTTGTTGTTTGGCCTTTACATTTGCAAGGGCTTATATATGAGTTCCTGGAAAACTTCAAAATTGTGATGTTAACATTATGGCTTATCGAAATTTCAGACTCAGTTGATTAAAGCACGGGAGCAGCAACAACAACAGCAGCAAGCTCAACCACCACAGCATCAACAGCAGCAGCAGCAGCAACAGCAGCAACTGCAGATGCAGCAGCTCATATTACAAAGGCATGCTCAGCAGCAGCAGCAGCAACAACAACAGCAGCAGCAACAGCAGCAGCAACAACAGCAGCAGCAACAGCAGCAGCCGCAGCAGCTGCAGCCTACCCAGCAGCAGCAACAGCAGCGAAGAGATGGTGCACACCTCCTAAATGGTAATACAAATGGGCTTGTGGGAAGTGATCCTCTTTTGCGCCAAAACCCTGGAACTGCCAATGCCTTGGCAACAAAGATGTATGAGGAAAGGTTAAAACTACCTATGCAGAGGGATTCTTTGGATGATGCAGCAATGAAGGTAACTGAATTGCCTTTTTTTTTAAAAAAAAACTCCTTTGGGTGGCTTCTTCCTCTATTTTGAATTTTGATGGGTTTCTTGGCTTAACTGTTTTCTAACTGTTTACAGTCAAGATTTGGTGAGAATGTAGGCCAACTTCTGGATCCAAATCATCCCTCAATATTGAAGTCTGCAGCAACTGGCCAGCCTTCAGGGTGCTTTTCTTGTTAATGTTACCTTTAATAGGCTTTAATAGGAAGCAGAATTGTTATGTTTGCAGCATTTAAAGTCTGCTGTTTTTGTAGCATCTAAAAGGTTCTAGGTCTTACAAATGAATGTCTTTCTGTTTTTTGTAACGTCTAGGGTTTAAAAAAAAAAAAAAATGCTCAAATGGTATGTAAATTTAAACAATGATCGCTCCTGCCGGTTTTCTCTTTTGAATCCCTATATATGTAACAAATGCATGTGATTGTGGATTTAAAGTAAACAAAATCTGGGAAATAGCAGTTGGATTAAGTTCGGACATCCTAATAAGCATGCACTTTTTAGCTTTTGTTTAATTTTCTTATGTCTAACTCTGTGACTAATGTAAAGCTTATTGCTGTTACACCAAATTTTAGGCAAGTGTTGCATGGCATAGCAGGTGGAATGTCCCCACAGGTTCAGGCTCGAAATCAACAAATTCCAGGGTCCACACCAGTATGAATCTCTCACAAGTGATCTTATAGTTATATATTTTCTTTTTATTTTTGTTCTAAGTTCTATATGTGATCAGGACATAAAGAGTGAGATAAACCCAGTGCTTAACCACAGAGCTGCTGGTCCAGAGGCATCATTAATAGGAATCCCTGGTACTTCTGCTCTTGACTTTGACTCTGGCCTTGCAAGAACCTTTTTAAGTAGTGTGAGTTTTGATATATCTGTCAATATGTATGGCTTATTTTTTCAGGATCGAATCAAAGCGGTAACAATTTGACTTTAAAAGGGTTTCCACTCACTGTAAGTTCTGTGCAATTGTTTCTCTTCCGCTCTCACCCTTGATAATGACTATAATGTATTGGTTCTGGATAAATTGTCACTTAATGTTCCTATCATGGAATTTTTGTTACTTAGTTTTTTTGCGTTTGTGCATGTACAAAGTTAATACTTTGGAGTGTATGTATATTTATGTATATTTTTATTTTGGTACGTTCGTCAGGGATTGGATCAGCTTCGTTCTGGACTTCTTCAGCAGCAAAAGCCTTTCATACAGGCTCCACAGCCCTTTCATCAACTTCAGATGCTAACACCACAACACCAGCAACAGCTTATGCTTGCACAGCAAAACTTAACATCACCTTCGGGTAGTGACGACAATAGAAGATTGAGAATGCTTTGGAACAACCGAGGTATGGGGCTTGGGAAGGAAGGGCTTGCGAATCCTGTTGGTGATGTGGTTCCAAATGTTGGGTCTCCTTTACAAGCTGGTGGCTCTCTCTTGCCTCGTGGAGAAGCAGATATGTTGATTAAGGTTCTATTTTTACTAATTTTCTGCCATCTTTGGTTACATATGCCTCTGTATAAGTTATTCTGCGTTAATTGTCTTTTCTAATAGTTATCCTTCCTTTGTAGTTAAAAATGGCTCAAATGCAGCAGCAGCAGCAGCAGCAACAGCAACAGAATAGCACTCCACAGCAGCAACAGCAGCTTCAGCAGCATGCACTTTCCAATCAGCAGTCCCAGAGCTCAAATCATAGCCTTCATCAACAAGATAAGATGGGCGGAACTGCTAGTGTTGCAGTAGATGGAAGCATGTCCAACTCATTTCGAGGAAATGATCAGGTCTGTCTTTTTAGGTTACCTTCTATATTTATCATAGCATATTATTACTCTATGAAACTAATGTATATAATATTACTGAGGATCATAATATTTCAATTTCAAATTTCAAAGCATAGTAATTTGTAAGATCATTTTTACACGTCAAGAGAAAAGTATGTCGTAAAACTGCAACTTAAAAGTCTGCCTAATTCTTCTTGAAGAATTTTGTCTATCTTTTCATCCCTAGCAATGGTATAATCTCTTGGGAAGCTTGTTAAGTTCTGGTGTGTAGCATGCAGCCAATTTGGAGAGGTTTCTAACATGGTTTTCCTCGTACATTTAAGGTTTCAAAAAACCAGACAGGGAGAAAGAGAAAACAGCCGGTATCATCTTCAGGTCCTGCCAATAGTTCTGGCACAGCAAATACTGCAGGACCCTCCCCAAGTTCTGCACCATCAACACCATCAACTCATACTCCTGGAGATGTGATTTCCATGCCTTCTTTGCCACACAGTGGTAGTTCTTCTAAGCCTCTGGTGATGTTTGGAACTGATGGCACAGGCACTCTTACATCTCCAGCGAATCAATTGGTAAGTGCATAGTCTATCCTTTTGTATTAGTGAAGGAATTGAAAATTCCTTGCTTGAATTCTCATTGGAATTCCATTTTGGCAGTGGGATGATAAGGATCTTGAATTGCAGGCTGATGTGGATCGTTTTGTGGAGGATGGATCCCTTGAAGATAATGTTGATTCTTTTTTATCCCATGATGACACTGATCCTAGGGATGCAGTTCCACGTATGGATGTCAGCAAAGGTGTGAAACCAATCTTTGAATGCTGATAATTTTGTTTTTAATATTTTTCTTTCAGGATTCAACATTTTGTTAGAGTTCGTATTGGTATTTTTCTTTTATCTGATGGGAAATTAATCTAATCTTTTTGGAGATATTTCAATATCTGATTATTTTCTTCTTGTTGCTTTTTCTTGGGGCTGATATATAGATATGGTCTCAAAAGACATTAATAATGGGCCGCAGTTTTAAAATCCTCTATCATATCTTGTCAACCTAAAATAAATTCTCTTTAGATATTTATGTTCAGTGAGCCTAGATTTCATTCCATCTCAGGTTTTACATTTACTGAAGTAAATTCTATTAGAGCGAGTGGAAGTAAAGTTATCTGTTGCCACTTCTCTTCGGATGGAAAATTGCTTGCTAGTGGTGGGCATGATAAAAAGGCAAGTGTGACAAACTTTTCAGATTTAGAGCGTGAAAATATGAGTCAGAGAACTGGATGCCAAATTCTCAGGAATAATTACATTTCTGAAATTAAGTTCTAGAAAAAAAAAAAATGTTTCAGAAATATTTGTTTTGTGCTCTTAATTATTGTCCAAGCAAGTGGAATTGTTTCCTGCTCGATCTAATGTTAACACTTGGCTTGATGGTCAATTCGTACAGGCTGTATTATGGCACACAGAGAATTTAAAGGCCAAGACTACTCTTGAAGAACATTCATCATTGATTACAGATGTCCGTTTTAGTCCAAGCATGCCACGCCTTGCAACATCTTCATTTGATAAAACTGTCAGGGTTTGGGATGTTGACAATGTTAGTAAACATCATTCAACTGTTTCCAGCTCTATGTTCCTGAGATTCTTGCTTTTTCTCCCTTTCTCTTGATGGGAAATTTTTTACTTTTACTTAAAAATGCATGCAAACGTAACTTTCACATGCATATATAAATGCAAGTTTGTGGAAATTTCATGAAGTTATGACGCCAAATACAATGTTTTTTGCAATGCATTATTGTTAGGCAAACAGGAGAATTTTGTGATATATATATATATATATTTTTTTTTTTTTGGCCTTTTTCCCCTTCCACTTATAACGGTGGAAATTGATCAGGGATGTTATATTGCAGATTAGCAATATTCATATAACCTTTTTCCTCCTCTAGTAGCATGTTCACATTGATTGTTAGCACGCCATGATTAATTTCTCAAAAGTTTTTCCTGGGCCAGAAATAAAAGGCTGAGTGGTTCATCAGTTGAAGGTGGTTAACTGCTGAATCTGGATTAGAGCCCTATAGTAGCTCAATATTTTGGGTTCTTTAATTGAGCAGAAA
>CATIWJ010156768.1:0-10182 GCA_949640765.1 Croton laevigatus | reverse complement strand
TAAGTGAAATAAGCAAATCAGTCTCCAAATCAAGGCCAATTTTAATAACACAACCATGCATTGATATCCCATGTTGCAGGTCTTCTATATCAGTATAAGCCTTAAGAATGCTAACGAGAGCAATCCAATCAGGTTTCACATTCAGTTTCCTCATTTGACTGAAAATTCTCAGTGCTTCAATGGGGTGTCCATTCTGTGCATATCGAGAAATGATGGAAGTCAAAGAAACTACTGTCCTATCGCTTAACCTATGAAAAACGACATTGGCCAGTGTAATAAGACCACATTTTGCATGAAACGTCATGAGCCCATTTTGTACAATCACATCGGCTTCAAACCCATGTCTAAAAACCTGTGCATGTATCTGCCTGCCTATATCAAGCACAAATAAGGCACTGCAAGCTTTAAGAACTAGAGGGAAAGTGAAACCGTCAGGAGCAACACAAGCCATCTGCATTCTTGCGTACATTTCAGTAGCATCACTAGATAACTTGTGCCTCAAATAACATCTAATAATAGCATTCCATAGAAACACATCTGGGTCAGGAAAATGGTCGAACACGTTGTGTGCATAATGAGTTTCACCTAAATTAGAACTACAGTTTAGGGGTGAGCATTTTCCGTTAGGTTCACTGAACAAAACCAAAAATGCCAAACCGATTGAAAAACCGAAAACCAAACTGATATCCCTAAAAACCAAACAGAAACTAAACGGAATATTTCGGTTCGGTTTTGGTTCAGTTCGGTGAAAATCGATAATATCCAGCAGTGCAGAAACACAATTTTATTTAACAGAATTTAAGTCTATGACACACTTTCATTTGGAAAACTAAATCTCTTCTTTTTTTTTTTTATTTGTTCATTATTTAACACAATTTTATTTAACTGAAATTTTTTTTTCACACCACCAAATCTTGATAGTGCCCTCATTTTTATTATTGCTAGCAACTGGTCCAGCTTGATTGTTAACCGTACCAGAATCAACTTCCATAGTTATTTGCACTAGTAAACAAAGCAAAAATTAAAATGTCATTGCTTTAAATATGGAAAACACACCATATTAGCTAATTTCAATCACTATATTTGAGCATTTCAGCCACAAACACAATCAATTTCACTCAACGTAAACAAATTTCAGTCAGCAAAAGGCATATTTCACATAACACTAACCATGTTCATTATGATAATGGCACCTTAACAACAATATAATAATGAGTACAAGAATAAAGGAGGTAACCTAAAGTAAAAGTGTAGATAGATGACTATAAATCATTCAAGCAGTGATAATATTACCGGAAAATCATAAGCTATCACCACAACAAATATAAAATACCAAGAAAATTGGTGAAAAGAACCCAGGTCTTGATCATCAAACATTTGAAAAAATAGCAATTTAAATTTATCAGTAGCAATAGGTGAACCTAGATTGCATATGAACAAGAAGATAAAAACTAAACAAAACTACCGCAACATATAAAAAGTTATATCAAATTGGTAATCATCTTGTGCATTATTTAATCATAATGAAACCGAAAGTTAACATTTAACCCAATTGCATATCACAATCTTCCACGTAGAATTGCAATTAATAACTATTATTAGCCTAAAAAAAAACTATCACTAGACCATCTTATGGCAAGCCTAATGATTATCTTTACCACTCCATCCTACATCATATACAACATGCAAAGATGATAAAGAAATGATCACATGATAAAATAATCTTAAAAACATTATCTATAATGGCAGAGATAATGAGAATACTCAATAACAAAGAACTCTAACAAAACACAAAACTCAGATCATGATTTATTCTATTGACCAGATTATCCCAGCAATCGTTTTCTTCATAATCATATCCTTAGTACAGAACATGTGAGCAAAACAAGAAAGATTGTAACTTTACAAGTATAGTTAATAATTAAAGAAAAAAAACCCACTTGGAACAATAGCCAATTAGAAGCTAGATTGATCACCAACTCCAATTTCACCCCGACTATAGTTAACGAGTTTAGTAATTAAAAAGCCATTGTACTGCAATTGAGATACTATAAATAAACTGGGCATGGATTTGAAATAAATGGATTTTGTGGACCGAACTATCAAAGAGAGATGCGTAGAATGCGAAAGAAAGTTTCAGAGCCATTTTGAGATTTTGTCTAACAGAACGTAGATTATTGACTACATACACTTGAGCTAAAATACAATACTCTAAAGAATGAGTATTTACAGCTAGGAAGTATAAAATACAACTAAGAATTTTTTATCCTAATCTATCCAAATGAAAAGCCTGAGAAATCCCATGAACTATGAACTCTTTTGATGAAAATATATCAGGTGCTACAATCTCTACTCCATTAATCAGAATTCCTTGGGAGCCATTAGAACAAGTAGTTGTTACTTGCAGTTCCTTACAAGAGAAGAGTGTACGTAGTAGTTTCTTGTCTGCTAATTCTGCATAAGAAACTGCTACGTACACTCCTTTCTGGTAAGGAAGAAACCAAAAAATCACATTCTTGAGCAGTGAAAACGGTTATATAATGCAGATGTTTAAAATCTTTAATAATATTGTCAACAATAGCGTTCAATCCAATTTCGAAAGACCCAAATCCATTAAAGCCTAACAAACGAAGAATTCTACTCCATTGCAAACCAAAATTAGAATCACAAATTGGCGCTTGGATTGAAAAATCCCAAATTTTGTCACTGTGGCCTTATAAAGAAAAAGGTCCAAAAACGCCATGAATTGCCAAACTTTCTTCAAGAAATGAATCTGGATGAGAAATTAACACATGATTAATTTTTACTAATCGGTAAACTGCATCAAACTTCATCAGAGCAACATTCTTTCGATGAATAAGCGTAGGGAAACAGCTACCTTTATGCTTTTCCAAAAGATCATCCATTGAAAACAGTAAAGGAGAGGTATGGTACTGATGGAGATGTTTCAAGAACCGTGGAGGAAAATAAGCATTGCTAAGAGCAGAGTCTTTAATGGCGAAAATTGTTGAATTTAGAGATGAAAGAAAGATTTCAGGAGAAATTAAAATAAGAAAAGCCATTAAATTGAAACCTGATTTTCTTAAAGCCATTGATGCGTTGAGAGTTAATTGGTGGTTTATGACAGGTCTGTTTGGAGTTGCTCTTGGTGTTCTGTTCACTGAAGAATGCAGAGACGGGGAGATGGCTGTAAATGCTAATATCACGCGTAAATCGTTGCTTGCCAAGAAAACGAAGAAGCCATTTCTCACCAAGTTTAGTTTCTTGAATATGTAGATAGAATATTGAAAGCAAGAAGACCATTAAATTGGGAAACCTACTAGCCACTCCAAGTCAAGGCCTATTGTATTCCGCACCCAGAGCTTTACAAAAAGATATAATCAAACCCAAATATTAACTTAGTACTTGATAAATTTATCAACTTATTAGTCAATTGCACCCAATTTTAAAAATCATGACTGAAATGAATAACTAATCAAAGATAAAGTGAATTGCTAGAACCTGTCCATGTCTTAACCCCATTTGGGTTAATTAACAACATAAAAACAAGATTAAAATATAAGGGGACCATGTGAAAGATGATTAAGTGAAATTATCATATTACATGGAGTACTCTCTTGACACTTCACCTTTAATTCCCTTCATTGATGTCAATCTGTTTGTTGAGAATGTAATTCCATATCGATTAGATAATGATGAGAAGCTAATTGATTTTGTACAATATATCAAAACAATGTAAAAGTTTATAGGCTCCAAAAACATGTGAGCTTATCAGTAGATGAATAAAGGACTCATTTTGTACAAAATTAATTGGCTTCGATATCATATATTGTAAGCTTAAGTTCCATTTTTTTACATAGTAAGCTCTAGTTAATCCATAACTATCTAACGTCGAATTCATCTCAGATTTGTTTTCCCTTCGTACTTTTATTGTTTTATTTATTTATGCATGTTTAATAAACTCCTCATTTTAAAACCTAATCTTCGGATTTGATTGGAGATAAATGCCTTTTGTTGAAAATTAGGTTTTATCTGCCTTTTGGATTAACGGAAGTCATTTCTTTTCAAAATTAGGTTTTCCTTAATTTTTCCTTTAAAATAAATTAAGGTGGCGATGTTCTATGCTTGTAAATGCTTAGCTGAGTAAAGACTTTATGAAGCACAATTCCACCCTTATATATGACCCAGCTCATTTCAAAACTTCTTATTTAACCTTATGTTCCACTAATGTATTTACTGCAATCATAATATCTTTTGTTTCAAATTGCTCTATGTTTTGTAAAATCATCAATGAAAAGTTTACTCTCTTGTTTAATTTTAATTTGGGTGAATATCAATACAAATCCTTTTTAATGTTTTCAAATCTTGTTTTAGTCAAGATTTCTATTTCTGAATCTACATTTGAATGCATTCTAAGTCTTTCATTTTTCAATCAATTTCATATGTAGCTTCCAAGAGATCCAAGATTTTCTAGGGTATGAATCTTCACTTATATCTTCTGTGGGAGGCATTTGAAAATTTGATCCCATTGCACAAAACCAATTGGTTTATACAAGTCTAATACTTATTCCTTCATAAGTCCTTTACATACTTTACTCCTATCTAATGTCAGATTTCGTTATTGTTTGGTTCAAAATGTTAGCGTAAGCCTTAACCCCAACTATTTCGTACCTGAATATTCAATTAATTAGAATTTAATTTATCTTTTTATATTTTATGTGCATTTTAATTTGATGAATTTTCTTGAATAGTGCTTTTGCTTTAGTTATCGGATAGTGATCTGGATAGTAAAACCTAAAGCAATAAAAGAATACTATTCTAAATATTACTAGTCGATTATTATCATGAGACTGATGATAAACTAAGACTAATATGTACTATATGAAATGATCTTATTTTACAGATCATAGGATATGAAATATCAATTAGAGATACATAATACATTTTAGTGAATAGTATATTGGATCGATCCATTTTATGAGAATACTACATGTAAGTGAGGTCAAAAGTGTTTCTCATGCAATACTTATACTTGAATCCCTAGACCGGAAATTACTATGGGTTCATAGGCAATTTCTCTTATACCTTGACGTATTACCTAACGTGCTCGTAAAAAGGTGACAAGTATAGGTACGAGTGGGTATGCCAGGAATTACGCTTAGAAACATGAGTAAAGTAAAGGGATTGCCACTCACTATGAGAGAGAAGATATCTCCGGCCAACTGATTAGTGAGACTAAGTAGTGTATGCCCATACCCGGATAGGATGATAAGTATCATGCATTTATCTGTTTTAGAAAGTATCACTGGAGAATTAATAAAATGAATTAGCAATAATAAGCATGATCAAGGACATACTTTATGCTAATCATTTATATCAAAGGTAAAGGGTTGTATAAGATTGTTATAGGCTCTGTCGGTTCGTAAGAATGACACTCGATTCAAAATCCATTGCTTTCTAGCTAACTAAGATATTTTTAATAGAAAAAATATCAAGCTTTGGACCTTTTTTTTTTTAATTTTCCTATTAATGGTTAACTACGCTCAATCTCTTGTAGAAATTCCTTCAGTAAGTTTGACTCTTACTTACACTAAAGATGATAAGATCATCTACAGCCAATTTCTAGCAAATCTTCAAAATAGATTGACTCTCGGCGGCACCACCAGCCATGGAATTCCAGTGTTACAAGCCCCAGTTTTAGATGAATCCAAATACCTTTACATATATATTACAAGTTAGAAGGTAAACTAGTAACAATTAGAATAAACAATATAAATAGCTATGTGTTTGCTTATAAGGCGGGAGGTGATGATAAGTCTTATTTCTTTAACGATCCAAGCAATCTAGATGATGCTAAGAAGTATCTTCTCCCGGATACAACACCAAAAACAATCAAATGATTTTCAGGTAGAGTAAATGATAATAATAAAATATTTCAAAAGTTTATTTTTGCATAATGCCGTAAATAAATTTATTTATTTTTGCAGGCAATTACGTAGATTTCGCGAACAAAGACACAGATCGAAAATAAATCTGTATAGGAATTGGGAAATTGAACCATGACATTAATACACTTTTTTAGTTTAAGGAGGAAAGTGCAAGTGTTAAGCCTCTTGTTTGCATTATTCAAATAACTGTGAAAGCTGCCCGATTTAAATATAATGAGACAAAAATAATTGAAAAAGATATTATTATGCTTTTTACACCAGGAGATGATATAATCGATCGTGAGAACAACTGGAAAGCTATTTCTAAAGCAATTCAGTATGCCGATGAAGATGGATTTTTACATAAGGTTAATAGAAATAATAAATTTGAAAAGATTACAATTAAATTAGTTGATAAACTGATAACAAAAGTTGATGATATTAGTGCAAATATAAGAGTTTTACTGTACACGCCCCGATGAAGAAAAATCACCAGCTTTTCTTCAACGGAGTGTGTACAGTAAAACCCCATATCTACACTAGTATCATCAACTTTTGTTATCAGTTTATCAGCTAATTTAATTGTAATCTTTTCAAATTTATTATTTCTATTAACTTTCTGTAGAAATCCATCTTCATCAACATACAAAATTGCTTTAGAAAGAGATTCGTAGTTGTTCTCACGGGCGATTATATCATCTCCTAGTGTAAAAAGTATACTAATATCCTTTTTAAGTATTTTTGTCTCAACATATTTAAATCAGGCAGCTTTCGTAGTCATTTGAATAATGCAAAAAAGAGGCTTAATACTTGCACTTTCCTCCTTAAATGAAAAAAGTGTATTAATGTGATGGTTTAATTTCACAATATCCTATACTGATTTTTTTTCGATATGTACCTTTGTTCACGAAACCTACGTAATTACTTGCAAAAATAAATAATTTTATTTATGGCATTATGCAAGAATAAACTTTTGAAATATTTTATTATTATCATTTACTCTATCTGAAAGCCATTTGATTGTTTTTGGTGTTGTACCCAGGAAAAGATACTTCTTAGCATCATCTAGATTGATTGGATCGTTAAAGAAATAGGACTTATAAGCACCTCCCGCTTTATAAGCAAACACAGCCATTTATAATGTTTATTCCAAATATTACTTGTTTACCGCTATAACTTGTAATATATACGTAAAGGTATTTGGATTCATCCAACGCTGCGGCTTGTAACACTGGAATTCCATGGCTGGAGGTGCTGCCGAGAGCCAATCTATTTCGAAGATTTGATAGAAATTGGTTGTAGAGGGTCTTATCTTCTCCAGTGTAAGTAAGAGTCAAACTTGCTGAAGGAATTTCAGCAAGAGATTGGGTGTAGTTAACCGTTAATGGAAAAAAAAAAAAAAAAGCAGTCCCAAACTTGATATTTCTTTCCATTAAAAATATCTTAGTTAGCTGGAAAGCAATGGGCTTTGAGTATGGTTTCGAGATGTAAGGAAAGATTTGGAAGAAGAGAGAGCGCTGGAAGTATGGAAGAATATATATATTAAGAGAGAAAGGAAATTGCATGCAATTGTGATGAAGCAATGTTTTGTATTGCATGCAACTGTGATAAGCAATGTTTGGTAAAATGTATTAAAAACGCGATTGGCTAAGCATGCAACTGTCGGGGCATCATGATTTTTTAAGGAATCTTATCCCGTTGTTCAAATGTAGCACACTTCAAATTTTTTACTTATAAATAATATGAAAAATATTATGAAATATTAATTAATATATATTATTTTTATCTCGATGAATTAATAAATAAATAAAAATATATTTAGTAAAAATAATGTAGTATTACTAACCGATTATCAACCGAAATAGCGACCGATTTGTAACCGAATAGCCACGGTCATTTGGTAAAATGAAATAAAAAATAATAGCGACCGATTTCAAACCGAAAGTTACAACCGTTTAGCAATCGATAAAATTTCGGTTGTTAAAACTGACGCTAATACTTGGCACCTAGGTTACCAACCAGCTAACATTATACCATTTACCAACTGATTATATTCGGTTGGTCAATTCCTTTCAGAACCCTAAAATCTTAAAATATGTTCTTTACACATGTATCTCGTTTCACTTCACCTCTTCCACCTCTCTTCCTCTTTGTCCCTTGAGCCATTCTGTCCACCGCCTCTGGCACTCTCACCCTTCACCTCCTCCGCTACCCTCCACCTTCACCGCCTCCGCCACTCTCACCCTTCTTACTCAAGCCGTGTTCTGTCCTTTCCCTGTTTGCACTACACAAAACCCTTTTCTCCTGTCCTTCGAACAAATCGCACGCAGAATGCGAAGCAAACAAAAAACCAGCCGCTGCTACCTCCGTTGGCCGTTCGCCACCCCCGATTTGTTGCTCGCAGTTTCCGGGCTCCGGTCTCCGCTGGTGGTTGTCCTTGCCGTCAATTCAGGTAAGTGAATTTGGTTTTTATTTTCTTTTGAATCAAACACACGGTTCCGATTTTGGTTTTTGTTGTTATTATTATTATTATTATTACTGTGGTGGGTGAATTTGCTTGGTAATAGATATTTGAATTGGAATTTCATTTCTTTAGTGATGTGGTGGTGTAGCGCGTCATTATACTTTATTTTTCCATTTGCAATAGGAAACCAGCTGAATGAGTCGAAGAGAAAATTCATTTGATCACATTTCAAAAGCACAAGTGAGAATTTCTGTAGCATTTTTATGGTGTGGGAGTCACTGTCAGGGTATGGGTTTTATTTAACTATCACTTACATGTGGCACCAAATTATCAACATTACTAGCATTTTTATTTGGATCCCTATATATTCTTGATTTTTCTTAGTTGTTCACTTCTTGCTAGCAGTGTTATTGGGATGAAGAACTAGGATTCTTGATTCTAGAATTATTTTTGCATTAACTACTACTTAATAAACAGCTATTTAATGAACCATGAAATAGCTAAACGACAAGGTTATCTTTCAGTTGACTTAAAGAGAACTTCATTTCTGCCTGCAGCTACTTTTATTCCTTCTATTGTTAGGTTATTAGAGTTTCCTTATAATATTGTATCAAAGGAATTGAATATATGCACTTGTGTGCCATCCTTTGTTTGCATCTGGTGAATGGTGATGGTTTACAGCTTGTATATGAAAAATAGTTGAGTATATGATGGATCATTCATTACAACTGGAATTATTTTGTTTTTTGTTTTTTTGTTTATAAAAATGTTAAAAGAAAATTATTTATGTTACTTCTGCATTCTTTCATTCTGTATGAGTTGATTTTTTAATTAAGAGTTCTGTTTCACTTCTAGCTTTCTATTATTCTCTATAAAAATCCTTATTTTTTTGGTTTGCTCTATTCAATACAGGTGAAGGCAATGTATGTCAAAAACTTACCGAAGGATATTACTTAGGATTGTGTAAGGAAACTTTTTGAACACCATGGAAAAATCACCAAAATGGTTCTCCCTCCTGCAAAAGCTGGCCGTGAAAAGAGCAGATTTGGCTTTGTGCACTTTGCAAAAGCAAGCCATGCATGCATGTGTATTGGTCTTAGATTTTTCAACACTGAAGTCTGTGTTTTTAACTTTTGACAATGCAGATAATTATAAGGAGTTGTGAATATAAGTTTTTCCTTTGTTTATTACTATCAATCTTGTTCTTATAACCTCATCAATGTGCTAGTTGATTATTTATTTCGTTCAAGATATGTGTCTTTTAGCTCAAATATATGATTAACTTTGGTAGGTTAAATAGGCGTTAACTGATGTAAGGCCCAGAACATGGACTACTTCAATGTCATTAGTCAATACATATTTTTGTTTCTTCCATTCCTAACTTGGAAGATTCTATATTTACAAAAGATTGAAGCAAATGCTTTCATTTTTCTTGCATCAGCATGCTCTCTCTGTTAGTGAAGACCTACATCACTTAGTGATATTTAAATGTTTTGTTTGGAGCTTGCAAGTTTTTCAATATTTTAATAGCACTAGGTTACTGAATGAAAGGAATATCATATTGTCATTACTCATAATTAATTGTGTCTTGATTTATCCGAAATAGGTGTTTGAATTTGAAAAGTGCAAATAAATAGCTTGAACATCCTATCAAATGTTTGTGATTATTGTTTTATTAACATTTTTCACAATCAATCATCCAGCCAATGATCTATGGTGGGGGACCAACTCCGATATGGCAATGATGCCAATGCTTTTACCTGATGGAAGGATTGATTATGTCTTGTAAGT
>CATIWJ010156750.1:0-13524 GCA_949640765.1 Croton laevigatus | reverse complement strand
TTAGCCTTAGGTTCAGCTAATCCCTTGGGTTTGACCCTTCTCACCCTATTTGCAAGTTTTTTTGTTTTAATTTGGAAGAGCAGGTTTTTATTTTTGGTGGATTTGACACCCATCAGGTTTATAGGGTTTAAGGTGTTGAGTGTAGAATTTAAGGTTTGAGGTTTGAAATTTTGGGATTTGGGGTTTAAGGTTTAAGGTTATAGGTTTAGGGTTTAGGTTGGGGTTTGGAGTTTGGAGTTTGGGTTTAGGGTATAATAATAATAATAATAATAATAATAATAATGGTGGGTAATGGTGGTTTTAAGGTTTAGGGTTTAGGATATAGAATATAGGATTTAGGGTTTGAGGTTTGAAATTTTAGGGTTTGGGGTTTGGAATTTAGGGTTTAGGGTTATGCGTTTAGGATTTGGGATTTGGTGTTTGGAATTTAGGGTTTAGGTTTGAGGTTTAGGGTTTGGGTTTGGGTCTGGGGTTTGGAGTTTAGGGTTTACTATTTTTTAACGTTAAATCGTGGTGGGTAACGGCCGTTACCCTTACAAATTTTAATAGCCGTTAAAAAACGGTGGTAACGGTAATGGCGACCTCAAAAACTATTAAATAACGGCCATTAATGCAAATTTCAGTTACACATATAGCGACGCAATATATTCGTCGCTGATTCGCAACACAATCAACATAGATGTATGACAATATTCAAAAACAAAGTTAAAAATTCAAGTGGTATAAGTCGCGGTAAAATCTAAAATCAGTCGCGAATTAGTGACAAAAATATTTCAAAAAATCTGAAAAGGAGAATTGTAGAATAAAAAATCAGTGACAAAACTATTTTAACGACACAATCAATGAAAAATCAACGAATTTTGAAAAAATATTATAAAATTTATTTTGTCGCTAGTTTCGTAGCGGACATTGCTGATTACCTGAAAAAATATAATAAACACCCATTTCTTCTTCATCATTTATTCATTCTTTCTCAATTTCTCTCCAATTCTTTCCTCCTCCATTTTTCTTCTCTTTTGTTTTTTTAAGTTTTTTTTTTCTTTTAAATAACTGGCTTTGCGTAACAATAGAAATACTTTCATTTATGCTAAAAAAAACTATAATTTAACATCTATGTTGACATATAATTTGCCTATTATTTAAAAATCACAGTAAAATTGTGCAAAAGATAATACGGTTGTAGTCGAATTTTATTCAACAAGATTTGGGTGTAGAATATAATGGTCGTTAGCCTTTAGATTTATAGAGGCAACTAAAACTAAAATAATATAAACCAAGGTATGTTGCTCAATTTGATGAATTTTGTCGTGGATTGCGCCATTGATTGCTTAGTGATGAAAAGAACAACGAGCTCGAGTAATTTCATTGCTGATTCCAATTTTATGTAGTCATACTTTTAAATTATGAAGATTCATTGTCATACTTCTCGGGATTTATGGCTAGAAATAGGCCATCAATTTCTATTTGGGTTTTTGCAAAAAGGGAATGAAAAGGGTTGAAGCTAGCTTGACAACTCATATTGTACTATGAGGTACTACCTCTGTTTTCATGAGATCTTTATATTTTCGTTTTGGGGTTTTTTTTAGGTTATTTACATTTTCATTTATAATAAGTTTTGTAATTGTTTATTATTATTTATTTGTTGATATTAGTGAAAAAGTAAGTTTTTTTTTAAAGGGTTAGTAATTGTTTATTATTATTTCTGTATTGGTATTGATGAAAAGTGGATTTGTATTGGTATTTTGTGAAATAGTAAATGGAAAGAAATGAAACAAACAGAGGTAGTATTAGGTTTGATATCTGATCTCCTCCCCTTTATGAAAATAAAAGGAGTGGAAGGTATACATTGTTAAATTGGTAAAAATGTATACATAAACCAATGCTAAATATATTGTAAACAGTGGATAAAAATGACTTTTGAATAAATTATTAATAGTTCATAAATAAATAATAAACACCTAGTAAATAGTCTATAGAAACAAAGCTTGAAATAATATATATTTTTTAATTTTATTTTTCGTTCTTTGACCTTATTTACTTGAAGTAGTATTTTTTATAATTATTTTTCTAAACTTACCCTAAATTGATAAATTTCTAGTTTTTCGAAGGGAAATGGATCGCTAGCTATTGTTGCAGCTTTTGTGTTGCAACAGCCTCTTTGTTTTGCTACTGAACAGGTACCACCAAATGGATGTATAATGTATTATTTCAGACTGCCAACACGTTGTTCTCTTGTTGAACTGTAATCTCTAAGATAATTCAGAGTTAGTCCTATTTATTTCAAATTGTAAACGACTGTTAGATATTCGTGCTGATATCACTGTTAAGTGGGTCGACGGCAAGCTACAATCGTGGCTCATACTTTGGCTAGAGCCTCCATTTTTCATTCTTGTTATCATGGGATAAATTTCCTTCATGTTTATTAGACTTTTATTTATTAATTGAAATTCAGTTTCCTTTTTTTTATTTAAAAAAAAAACCTAAATTGACTAAATTGCCAAATATTTCTCATCACGAATTCGTTTGGTGAGAAAATGATTTTTACCTTTAAATCAAATTATGCCGAATTTAAAAATTGTTCACACTACTATTTGTAGTGCTGTCATTGAAATGGAAAAGATTTATTGAATGAAGCAAAAATTTCTACGACCCAACTGCATATGGAAACAAATAAAGAAATCCCTACTTAAAATAGACATTGTTGGTACCACAGATTAATTCTTGGGTCTTTTACAAGACTATGTAAAAAAAAAAAAAAAACATTACTATAGACTATAAGTTAATTTTACAAATATAATTATGACAAGGACTATTACATTTCATATAGGTCATTTTTTTAAAAACCATAATTGCGAAATAGTAAAAAACAATTATGATATAGGTCAATTTTTTTTATTTTTGTTAATTTTTGTTTGCTCGTGTTTTTCAATTTTTTATTGTTGTTTATTTTTAATTTGCCTGTTTATCTTTGTTTTAATTAATTTATATTTTCATGGTCATTTTTTATTTACTTGTTTTTTATTTTTTCCAGTTACCGAAAGGAATATTCGGTTAGTCATCGACGTGACCATCTCAAAATCGTACATGATGTGGCCATCTCAATATAAAATTTAGAATTAAAATCTTCACAATCTCAATTAAATAACTAGCTCATATATAAAGAAGTACCAAAAGAAAATGATAAGCACTTTATTAAATGATGGAAAAAAAAACCACAAATGAAAGAATAATATTAAAAGAAAAATATTCAAATGGTAACGGATAATCCACATAGTTTTTTTTTTTAATAATCAAAAGTGAGATTTTATTAAAATAAAAAAGCAGCGAGAATAGTGCTCAAAGAGCAAGCAGTATAGGTGATCAAAATACTGATAAATGGATTGTATTCTGACCCAAATTGAAAAAACTGTGCTTCAACTTTACAACTTATTTGGGTTAGAAATGTTATGCTCACTAATTTCTTCTATTCATATGTTGACTTATGGTCGAGAGCCACTTATTTGGGTTAAAGAAATTCTTGCTTCATTAATGAGATATTTTCCATTCAACTAGTAGTGACGGTCCACATATTTTGATTTAAAGGTAAATTTCAATTTCTGAAAATTGATATTCAACTAACCCAATATTTGGGCTAGAATTGTTTTGCTCAATAATGCCTTCCATTCATATATGTTGACTTACAATCTAGGCCTCTTATTCAAATAAATGTCAAATTCAAATTAATCTTTGGTTAATTCATTAATATTTTGCTTGCATTCTTGAACTAAATTTAATTATGTATACTCTTGTGTAAATTTAAAAAATGTTAGAACTGTTCATGCTACAATTCCGACCTTCCACTAACATTTTTGCCAATTTAGTGTCATTTTCTCATTACCTTCCTTCTACTATCTTCCATTCCCTCTTCCCCTCTTTGTTCTGCCTCTACCTTTCATATTCCAGTCTTACAAAATGATGGCGTATTTATCTAGATATATAGTATTAAAGTTGAATTAAAATTTCAAAAATATATATAGATTTATATTCTTCCTCTTTAATTTTAGTTCTAAATAAAGAAACAAGAAATTAAATAATTTAACAAATGAGGTAAGCTCATAATTGGACCACGAAGACTGAAAAATGAGATTATTACAATTTGTGGTGCATAAAAATGTGAATGTATCTATATGAATAATAATATTATTGTAAATGACCACATAATCTCATAAAATCTTTCAACCCATTTAATTCTTCTGCAAAGGGGACAAAATAACTAATGAGATATTTTCCATTGGACTAGTAGTAATGGTCCACATATTTTGATTTAAAGGTAAATTTCAATTTCTGAAAATTGATAGCAAATCTTACTCAACTAACTCAATATTTGGGTTAGAAATGTTTTGCTCATAATGTCTTCCATTCATATATGTTGACTTACAGTCTAGGCCTCTTATTTTTTCTTTTTTTTCATTTTTAACTTAGATATAAACTCAGGCAGATATTCTTATTGTTATTTTTTTTTTTTAAATTAGATATAAACTCACGCAGGGGTGAGAGTATTGAGATTTGAACCCGGCCTAACAGGGCACTGGGTGAACACACTTTCTTCTAGAGCAGACACCCCTCCACTTCTAGGCCTCTTATTATTTGGTGTTAGAAACGCATTAGTTTCAGAAATAAATAAATGGATATAAGCAATAAGAAATTGCAGAAGTGTAAAATAATAAATTCGTTTAAGAATAAACGTAAAAGAAACAAACGATAAACCTTAACAAAAGCGATGGAGTTTGACTTATATAAATTCATATTCGTATATTAAAATCCGTAGGATTTAGAGCTTTAAAACAACAGAATTAAAAATGGGCCGAACCCGTTGTAGGTCATTTCGGTCCGGTATTCACGTCACGCGAGTAGTACACATTGAAGTTACCGGATCGACCTAGATTTGCACCCCCTACGCCCGTATGCTCGAGGCTGTAAAACCTATGCTTATAATCTTACTACTCTACAAAAAAGTCATTTGTTATAAACTGCTACACAATCTTATTCCTAAGCAATGTGGGATTAGGTCCCATTAATTCTTTGTCCCAAGCTCACTTTGAGCTTCAATTTCTCATTCATTGTTAATCCGTTTAGAGCATATAATATACCGTTGGAAAGATTTTATTACGTAGAATATATTGACACATTTTATATTATTCAAAACACAATTCTTACATTAAATTATTATGCTTAAAATCGACCAATAATCACTTCAATATGCCATAATTTCCAACATTTGGTTGTAGAAATTTTTACAACATTGATGAGATCTTCCCGTCCAATTAAGCTGAAATTTCTTTTCGGCTCTTATATTTTGATCTATTCTACTTTAAGGTCCTCTTATTTTAGAAAATCAATTTTTAGATACTCCAATTTTACTATTAATAGACCACAGGGTCCTTCCGTCAAGTTTTACCATCAATCAACCAAAAAAATCAAGATGTTTATATTATGGGACTAAAGTACCCCTCTTTTTAAATTTTTTAATATTTTATTATTATTTTTCTTATTGTAATAATTAAAAATAAATATATGTATTCATAAATTAAAAAGAAATTAAATCTTCTTCTTCTTCCTTTTTTTTCTTCTGCTGCTACTGGGATTGAAGCGTATGATAATCGAATCAAAGTTTAAGACTTTGATTAACAAACAATCAATTAAAACTTAAATTATTAGAACTTTCGCTGCTAAGAGGGCCAATGTGAAATTGTCATTTTTTCTATTTTGTTTCTTCCAGGGCCAGAAATCAGAAATTCTGTCTTAGAACAACAAACCAAAATTGAAATCGTGGAAATCTTAGGAACTTAATAATAACTGATTTTCTTTTCCTAATAATACAAAGATAATGGATTGCATAAAATGATCGGGGAGTATTTTATTACAAATTTCAAAATTTATTTTTTGTTTTGTTGTATATTCAAAATATAAGGTTTGGTTAAGAAACTAGTTGAAGTCCGAATTGGAAATTTGGGAAAAGATGGTTATTTTGTTATTAAAATACTTTCAAGTTTTTTCCTTAAAAAAAAAATTGAAAGGTTTTCAGATACAAAATGGGGCAATTCAGTCATTTTCCCACAGAAAAATGGATGGAAAATATGAAAAAATGGACCAAATGACCTCTAAGTCTAACTATTGAAAACTATGAGAATCTATTTCAAAATAGAAGGACCCTAAACTAGACTAGATGAAAATTGAAAGTTTTGAAAGAAATTACCATCACCACATCAGTGATTTGAAGAGCTTTAATCCATGACAATGCCTCTCTACACGTAATTGCTTCTGCTTCCACCGCCGATGCCACCTGAGGGAGAGCTACACATCTTGCAGCTATCACATTACCATCAGAATTTCGAAGAATCATACCACCTCCAACCTGACTTGTGAATTACAAAAACTTGCATCAACATTACACTTTAACTTGCCTAAATCTGGTCTTTGCCATTTAACAGCACCCATTTCACCATCCACCCATGTCACGTCATCACCCCTCATCTCCCCACTCACTGGCGCTACCTGGGCAAACCGCCATTCCTGTACCACTGATGCTGCTAGTTGTCGTATTCTATCCACCTGTGGAACTTCCTGTCGCCATAGCTTCCCATTTCTTGCATTCCATATACTCCACGTTGTTGCCATAATTTGAGAGCGCCTTTGTTCAATTAATTTCACCATCTCAATTGCAACCCAATCTTGCAAATTGCTAATATTATTTAATCTTTGGACAGCTGGTTGATCACTCCACAGACCTATAAGAAATGGACACAACAACAGAGTATGCAAACTTGTTTCACGTTCTTGTTCATAGAGCAAACATCTCATCAACTGCCACACCTTTTTGCCGTAAATGTACTTTAATCGACAAATAATTTTGTACATACCTCCACGAGAAGTTTTTTATTTTTGGGGGGCAGCTTCATTTTCAAAAACGTCTCCCATTTAATCATATTTTACTGATTGGCCGGCCTGTATTTCCTCATTAATGAATAGTAAGCGCTTTTCACCGTATAGCTACCCTTCTCATCATACTCCTACCGAATCCAATCTTCAACCCTTCACAATGATAACAGGATTTACAAATTAAATCAGCATCTCGCCGTAAAAACAGTGCACGAATAAGATCTACATTCCACTTTTTTTGATTCAGCATAATCAAATCAACCACCTTTCTATTCTCCCATCCTGGAACCATATTTGACTGCACCTTTGGATTTTCAGTATCCGGTAACCATGGTATATGCCAAATGAAAGTTGAAGTTCCATCTCCAGTTGTCACCCTTACTCCATCTTAAACTAACGGGATAGTTGCCACCAGACCTTACCAAAGGAAACTTTCATTGGACTTAACCACAGCTTGGAAAATATCATAGTCTGGATAGTATTTAGCCTTAAATAACGTTCTTACTAACACATTTGGCTGTGTAATAAAATGTCAAACCGTTCGGCCCAGTAATGCCAGATTATATTCCTTTATCTTCCAAAAATTCAGTCCTCCTATCTCCTTTGGCACACTTAATTTCGCCCATGAAGTCCAATGAACTCCCCTACGCCTGGACAAATTGTTATCCCACCAAAACGCATTAAGCATCCTTTCTAATTTCTCACAAACTCTAGAGTTAATTTCTTTTTTTTGGCTCTTATATGAACTCCCATTTGTAGGTTAATAAGAATAAGTTATTGAATTATCCTTTCTATTTTGCTTCTTGATTGAACTGTTGAATGAGTGTTGAACAATTAATGAATCGAAGTTGAATTGTTTCATAATTCTTATTTTTGCATATTTTAGTTAGTAAAAGTCTTTTATGTTATTTTAGGTTCATTTTTAGAACTATAACTTGTTGAATATGTGTTAAATAGCTGTTGAATCGAAGTTGAATTAAAGTTGAACTGTTTCAAAATTTTTGTTTTTACATATTTTAGTTAGTAAGAGTCTTTTTTTTTTTATTGTTGGTTGGTTTTTAGGACTCTAGGTTGTTGAATATGTGTTAAACAACTGTTGAATCAATGTTGAATGTGTGTTGAATAATTGTTGAATTATTTTATAATTCTTGTTTTTGCATATTTTAGTTAGTAAGAGTCTTTTCTATTGTTTTAAGTTCATTTTTAGAACTCATAGCTTGTTGAATATGTGTTGAACAGTTGT
Source organism: Croton laevigatus (assembly GCA_949640765.1). Classification (NCBI taxonomy): domain Eukaryota; kingdom Viridiplantae; phylum Streptophyta; class Magnoliopsida; order Malpighiales; family Euphorbiaceae; genus Croton; species Croton laevigatus. The sequence continues at coordinate 5,363 of CATIWJ010156750.1, read as the reverse complement.
TGGATCGAAGTTGAATCAAAGTTAAATTGTTTCAAAATTCTTGTTTTTGCATATTTTAGCTAGTAAGAGTCTTCGCTGTTGTTGGTTGGTTTTTAGGACTTGTAGGTTGTTGAATATGTGTTGAACAACTGTTGAATCAATGTTGAATATGTGTTGAACAATTGTTGAATCGAAGTTGAATTGTTTCATAATTCTTGTTTTTGCATATTTTAGTTAGTAAGAGTCTTTTTTGCTGTTTTGGGTTCGTTTTTAGAACTCATAGCTTTGATGGATATGTGTTGAACATCTGTTAAGTCGAAGTTGAATTATTTTTTGAAGTGTATTTGGATTATCAAGTTGCTTTAATGGCATTATTATATTTCATATATGTGCCTCGCCTCAATTTAAGCTATCATGAAGTTTTGACATCCTATATTAGAACAGCAAGGAAATTGTTAGATAATTCAAAAGCCACAATAAAAATTGTTAGATTTGAGCCGTTTGTTGAATATGTGTTGAATAGTTGTCGAATGGAAATTGAATTATTTTGAATTCTTGATTTTGCATATTTTAGTCAGTAAGAGTCTTTTTTCTAATGTTATAGGTTAGTTTTTAAAACTTTTAGATTATTGAATATGTGTTGAATAACTATTGAATCGAAGTTGAATCGTTTCGAAAATTTTTGCATATTTTAGCTGGTAAAAGTTTTTTTTTTTTGTTGGTTTTTAAAATTTAGAGAGGTTGAAATTGAAATTTAAAATTTTTCAAAATTTATTTTATTAAAATTAAAAAAAGAGTATATATGTATATATCCCTAGAATAATTTAAAAGTTTTTAAATTTTTTTATTTGAAAAATTAAAAAAATTACATTAACAGAATAATAAATTAATTTGGTAATTGAAATGTATTTTTAAAATTTATTTATTGAATTTTTTTTATTTAATATGTAGTGTTAATTAATATTAATTTTAAAATATTTATAGAATGGAGAGTGTAATACACTCTCTCTTAGATGAGAGTGTAATTTTTTTTAAGTTAGATAGTTAGTTTTACATAAGTAATTAATTAAGTGTCATTTTTTACTATAAGTTGCTAATTTTTACATTATTTTATACAGCAAGACTCTTTTCTAAATAATTTTTATTTGTATAACCATTTATCTCATACCCCAAATAACAAAACCATTTAACAAATATAGATAATTAAAATAGAGTAAAATATAAAAATTGGTGTTAAAAATTAAAGATAAAGTATAATTTTTATGGTGTTATATTTTTAAAAAATTGATTTTTCTAAAAAAAAAAGTTAATAATTAAATATAAAATATATGGCTGTAGAAGTTTTAAAGACATAATTCATGTCAATAAAATAAGAGAGTTTTTTAGGATAAGAAAAAAAATCATTAGAGATTTTATTATGAAAATTATTTTTCATATAATTTAATAAAGTGGCAATCAATGAAATGAAAATAAGAAGGAAAAAAAAAAAGAAAATAAATGAGAAAAGAAGAAGGTTTGATCCTATCTTGAATTTACAATTGTGAAAACCTTAGAAAATTTATTGTACTATTTTTAGGAAATATCATAAAAATAGTCCTATTTTAAGTTTGCTTGATAAAAATAGCCCGATTTATAGTTTTATTGATAAAACTAGCCCGATTTATAGTTTTATTGACATAATAAATTTTTTCTATCCCTGTAGTATGTATATTAGATTATTTTATCCCTATTGTTTAGACAATTATATTCTTTAGTCCTTCTATAAATTTTTCCATCCAACACCCATTTGCTAATTTGAAAAAAAGGAAAATCGAAAATGTTTACATTTATTATATAAATAAATGTGTTATTTTTTGGATACAAATTAGAAAAAGTTACTATAATTTTATCCTTATATTTGTTTAATACTATTTTGTCCTTAGTGTTATAAAAATATAGTATTTTATTCCTCATTATTTTTATTGTTATCTCCGTTTTAAAATTATTGTTATTTTTATTATTCACCCTCTTTTTTTTCCTATAATTTTCTTCTCATTCTACCCTAAAAAGTAATCAACTCATATCTATTCATTATAAAAAGTGGACCCCACATGCACTAAAAACAAATTATATTCACTGAAAGACAAAGGGCAAAATTATCCCACTTCAACCAAAAATACCAAAAGTCTCACTTATTCTAGAACAATGATTTACCTTAAAGTCTCATTAAAATTGGAACGGAGGTAGTATATAATTTTATCCATTCGGTTAACACGGTTTATTTTTTGTTAGATTTTTAAAATATTGGCCATATTACCCTTACCTTCACCGTTCATAAAAAAATGGGGAATGGTGCTTAAAGCATGGCAATGCATTGGCCGGCCGGGTGGAATCACTGTTTAGATACAATTTTTTCATGCAATATGCAAAAGAAGACACTAGATGTGAAGAAAAAATTGCATTGTTGTTTGTTACAAAAGAAAAGTACGACAAAGTAGAAATTCGTTTGTTTCTGAGTAATCACTGAAAATGTGCAGAGCAAAAAGAATTAAATTTCCCCGAGTTTCTAAGCACTGCTCCTATGCATGTAGGCCCTGACTTGTACCTCGAAGATATGTCCAAATTGAACTTTACTACCAAATTGGCTGAAAAAAATTACTACTGGTGGTTAGAATGTAATTTTTCATTTAATAACTCAAAGCAAAAATGTTGGTCCCGTGGCAACTTAGAGGGGGAGTGAATTAGTGGCCTTCTAAAAACTGAGCGGAAATTTGGCGGTTCAAATAGAAGGAATTTATAGTGGTTCGGCTATAATCTTGAGCCTACGTCAACTTCTCCAATCCTAGAAAGGAATTGGGTTCCACTAAACACTAATAGAAATACAATGAGGTTTTAGGAAGTTCACCTCAAACTTAGGGTTTAATGCTCACCCCAAACTTACAAATAACTTTAGTATTTAAAGCTCACACTAATAACTAAATCACAATAGAAAGGTTGGATTTAATGCTTACCCAACAAACAAAAGAAATTTAATATAATTGATTGAGAAAATGTTAAAAGTGCTAGATGTAGTTGAGAAGGTTTTTTATCAGTACCAATTACTTCATTTGAAGGGGTATTTATACACATCTTCAATAAACTAGCCGTTACTCTTCTTGAAAAGTCAACTTCTGCTTTTTGACAGGTGTTTCGATCGAGAAAGAGGTGTCTCGATCGAGACACTTGCATTTCCATCATAACAGCACTTTTCCAACGGCATTTTGCTGACGTGGCGCACTGAGAAACTATCCATTGTAACAGCTTTTTGAAGTGTCTCGATCGAGATACTATTATCTCGATCGAGACGACCTTGTTGACAGATGAAGCTTGATGTCTCGAGCGAGAACTAAGTGTCTGGAATGAAAATTAAGCTCCTGGAAACTTTTTGTCCATTTGTCTCGATCGAGATGGATGTGTCTCGATCGAGACGAGGTTACAGAATGACGATCCTTAATGTCTCGAGAGAGAATTATGAGTCTCGATTGAAAATTAAGCTCCTGGATTCTTTTTGGCCAACTGTCTCGATCGAGATACATGTGTCTCGATCGAGACGATGTTACTTGAAGGATGATCTTTTTGTCTCGAGCGAGATTTCCATGACTCGAACGAAAATCAACTTCCTGGAATGTTTTTGCACATATGTCTCGATCGAGATGCATGTGTCTCGATCGAGACATATTGATCTTTGATTGATTTGCTTGATTCCTTTGAGCTATGTTGAGACACACTTCAAATAAGGTATCATTAGTAGAATTTCAGGTGTTTTGTCAAAGATTCAAAATCAAGGATTAACACCTTCATCTGCCAACCTTCAACAAAACCTAACCTTTCCTCCCTCTTCGTCTTTTCCATCAGCAGCTGCGTAACCTAACCCTGCCACGCCATGCCACTACCAAGTCTGGTCGCAGCTCCTTCGGCCTTCACGTTCCTCCTCTGGCTTCCTATTCCACCGCTACGACCTTATCTTCTCTTCTCTTCTCCACTACTGTCGACCCTTAAACCTCTCAAAACACTGCCGATGGTTCTCGGTTCGACTGTGTTTTTTCGATGGAATATTTCCAGATGGGTGAACCTCCTCTCTCGATCCTCTGCTCTCCTTCACAGATTGGCCAATGGAACTCAAGATTGAAACCACTAACAGAAGATCTTAAACCCCTCTGAATCACATTTCAATCTTTTCTTCTCCTTCCAAAATCGATCATCCAAGATTCCTCAAAATCCATTCTCAATCATCAATTCTGTAAATCGATGCTTTCTTCTTTCAATTGAAAACCCTAGTACCGAGAAGTTCTCATTCCTCTAGCATGTTGCTGCATACAAGTAAATAAATTATATGTTAATTGATTATGGGTATTAAATTTAGCTTCTGTGTTTGAGAATTAAATGATGGGATGTGTTATAGTTGTTTTTGTTTGTCACAACCCAAATCCGAGGGTCGAGATCGGCGTACAACCAGACCGAAGTCTGACTACACAAGCCTTGAGGATAACTTAAACAAGAAAATTAAATGCAAACCAAACTCTAAGTTCAAAAGTTCAAAGTTCAAATGCATTTAAATGAAATTCAATTACTCCAAATTCCAACACTAAATCCAAAGCTAAAATACCCAAAATCCTATTACACCAAAAGGGTTCGGACTAAGTCCGCCCCAACAAACAAATATTTGGAAATCTCTAGACATAAAGAAAACTGAAAATAAACCAAACTAATGACTATCAACACCTAAACAACGGTCCGTGAAGAAGAAAGACGGAAACCGCTACGTAACTCAACCTGCAAAACAATCTATAGGGGTGTGAGCGTTATATATAAGCGCTCAGTAAGCCCATGAATGGCAGGGAAATATTTCTATAAACAGAATATCAGAAATCAAATAATCAATCCCAAACAATTTCAAACAAGATGGTGTGTCGGGGTCTTCCCACACAAGCATCCTCCCTTATCCCTCCATACAAATATAAAAACAGAATCCCATCCTTATAGCATCCACAGAAATCAGAAACAAACGGAATAGGCAATATGCCTCAAATTCAGAAATCGAAATCAAAACAGAATATCCTCCATCCCCATATGACACACCATCGCACAACACAAAGAAATTCATATTCAAATAATCAAACAATATATCAAAACACACACACATTTCCCTGTCTCCTATTCACATGCGGGCTTGGGTACAGAAAGAATATTATATAGCAAAATAAAAAGAATAATATAGAAGAAGAGCTTATATAATATATATTATTTGGTTAGCAAATAGCACATCACAAACAAAACAAATACACCCATAGAACTTACCTGGTTCGCAGAGCAATCCAAACACCCCTCGAACCTAATGATCTCGCGGACCGACTTGATTACCACCT
>CATIWJ010156727.1:0-17689 GCA_949640765.1 Croton laevigatus | reverse complement strand
TGATGTTAATATTGTTATTTATATTTTAAAGATATATTGATTTTAGAAAAAGTATTTGAAAAATATGATTAAGTATTTATTAATATCTTTTTAATAAATCAAGTTATTTAGTAAGTTTTGAATAAAGTATTATTTTGATATATTACATAAGTAATTTTTATACAGAGTTAAAATATTTTGAAAAACTATTATATCTTTTGAAAAATATAAGTTAAAATATTATTTTAGAAAATTGCTATACAATAAATTTCTTAAATAATTTGTTAAAGTAATAAATTAAAAATATTTGTGATTAACGAAATTATATTTTAAAAAAACTTGTGTAAAAGAATTTCAATAAATAATATATAACAAGTAAAAGTATTTAATTTAAGATTAAAAGTATTTGATATTTTTAGGAAATATTTGATATATATGTTATGAAAATTTATAGATGTTTTAATAAATTTGTTATTTTTGGAAATAAAGTATATTTGAATAAATATATTTTTGATAAAAATAAATATGTTGAAAAATTTGTTATGATTATATTTTTGAAAAAGATGATGATTTAAAATAATGATATTTTTGTTAAATAAGTGTTGAATTATGAAAAAGAAATTGAAGAGATATTTGATAAATGGGAAATTGATACAGTAAATATTTATTGCTCTACTTAGGATAAATTGAACTAGTGAGATAAGTGTATGATGCATCATATATTAAGCAGTACTGCCAAATTGTGAACAAATTAAATTGTGATACAGATTGAGAAGTGATACTGACTGAGTCAGTCGTATCACCTAAATTGAATATTGATTTCAGTTATCACTACAGCAACCGTGAAACTAATTTTGTTGAATTTAAATACGGTCGTTTGGAAAGATAGAATTCGGTATTGGTATGAATAACACTCTGCCATATCGAAAATTCAGATAGAGACTTTATCCTTGTGTTCACCTAAATGCCTAGTAAAGCTAAACAAGTAAGATTTTGATTAAGCAATTTATTTTATTAAAGTGATTTGTGATATTTAAATATTGCTTAATATTATACATGTGCATTTAAATTATTTATGCTTTTTATTAGTTAAAGTATCCAATAAGCGTAATAGCTCAGCAAGTTTGGTTAATCTTGAACTTGTAGGTCTCTGAAAGATGTGAAAGAAACATGAACTGACAAATATAAAGTAGGCCCAAGGAACTTAGATTGGCATATACTATGAAAGTGAATTAGCACGAGCAAATCTAGTATAGAATTTGTATTGTATAGAAGAAAAAAAATACCCTTATTTTGTAATTTAGTTAGAATATGACATGTAATATGTAATATGGCACTTCTTGATTCAGCTGCAAATAGTCGAGTTAAGGGGTGTTACATTATAGTCTACAAATGGTTATACGAAATACAAGTTAAAAAGGAAAAGAATGAGAAAAGTATCTGCGTGTTAGTCTACAAATGGCTACACGGGATATATTGTTAATGTAAGCCCTAGCCCCAGCCCCAGCCCCAGCTCTTTGTAATTGGATTGTAATTTATTTATGAGAATAAAATTCATCAATTTTATATTTCCTATGCATTTAATTTGATAAATTTCGTTGAATAGTAATTCTACTTTAGTTATCAGATACGTGATTTGGATAGGAAAACCTGAAGCAATAAAAGAATACTATTCTAAATATCCCTAGTCGATTATTATCCTGAGAATGATAATGAACTAAGACTAGTATGTGCTCTATGAGATGATCTTGTTTTATGGATCATAGGATATGAGATATCGATTAGAGATACATAATACATATTAGAGAATAGTGTATTAGATCGGTCCACTTTATAAGAATACTACATGTAAGTGAGGTCTTCTTAGGTAATTTCTTGTATACTTTGACGTGTTGCCTAACGTGCCCATAAAAGGGTCGCAAGTATGGTACGATCAGGTATGCCGGGGATTATGCTTAGAAACATGCGTAAAGTGAAGTGATTGCCACTCTTTCTATGAGAGAGAAGATATCACCGGCTAATTGATTAGTGAGACTGAGTAGTGTATGGTCATACCCAAATAGGATGATAAGAGTTATCATCTATTTGAATTAGTCATTATCACTAAAGAATCAATAAAATGAATTAGTAATAATAAGGGTGACCAATGACATGTCTTATACTAATCATGATATTAAAGGCAAAGGGTTGTATAAGATTGTTATAAGCTATGTCGGTTCGTAAGAATGACACTCGTTTCAAATTGAGTAGTTATAACGTCTTGCTAGAGACAAATCATAACTTATGGACTTATGCACAAATAGCAATCATAATTTTTACTCGTTCAAATGGCATAGCAGAACAGCATAGGATAAGGCTTGGGTTTCGTTTTTCGATTGTTGATCGTAGTCGTAGCTACTCTGAATAATTATCAATTGGGTCAAGATCGTAGCCATAGCTACTCTCAATGATTTCATCATTATCCACATCATTTGGGTGTTAGATCGTAGCCGGAGCTACTCCTAATGATTTCATCAATATCACATTCACATTCATATTTCACAAACAAGACTGCATAGTCATACCGTATGATGCATCATACCCTTATCACAAAGGTTCTTTCTAGCCAGATAGAGTATTTCACATTCTATATTCCAATTCCTTTCAAACCGCATTCATACATTGCAATATCATTAATTAACATATCTCAAGCTCTTTTCTTTATTCTTTTCTTTTCTTCTTTACTTTTGAATTTATCATTCAATCTAATGCTATGTTTAGAAATCATATTTCATTGTTTAAAATCAATTGATGGGTTCACAGGTATTAGGTTTCCAAAAACATTTTAGCACAAGGGTCGCGTGCGAGACGAATTGTATGCTCACGAGCTTTATGCCGTTAGGGGTTGTCGCGCGTGAGGAAAAGATATCGCATGCAAGAAAAATCCTTTTGGACTAGTTGAAAATTTTTTTGTGTGCCACCTCTGGGTCGCGCACGTTACACCATGTTGCATTCAACAACGTGACATCACATATGAGACAACGGCTAGCAACCCCTCTAAATTTAGTTTTCGCAAGGGCTTCAAGCGCGTTACCATATGTCATGTGCATGATGTTACTTTGTTTTCCATTTTAAATCAAACCCTTGCCTTTCTATTCCCATGCACAATCATGCAACTAATTCTAACACAGTTTATTATCCACAAACCAGAAAATATACAACTAAATAGTAAGTTTAAAAGCAATTAAAAAACCAACACAATAGTTAAAGTACTAAACTTTTTCTTTCTCTTTCTCTTCTTCTCTTCATTCAACTTCTCTTTCTTTATCCTTTATCTTCTCTTCTTCAATCCCTTGCACTCAAGCTTTTCCTTGCAAAAACTTAGTTGAAACTTGAAGTTTCACCCTTGGTCTTCTATGGAGAGTTGGTTGGCCACCTTGAGAGAAAAGATGAGAGTTTTTATGTTAAAAGTGTTCTTGAAATTTTAAGAACAAAGTTTATATATTTTTCAATTTTTGATTTAATTAATTAAATGATTTTGAAGAGCTAAGATTCTTCGAACCCAAATGCTTCAAGGGTTGAAATTAGGCCACCTTGCTCCCACCTTTTTGCTTTTTCAATTTAGTGCTCACCTTTATTTTCATGTCTAAATTTGTGCTTGGATGGAAAATTACATTAAGGTCCTTCGTCGAAAATCCTTTCATAACTTCTCGTAGGTACATTTTTGAGAAATTCTGTGGTACACCGTTACAATTTGATTTTCCTCTAGATTTCATTTCTAACCTTAAACATATGTGTTACGAAGAAGTTCTGAAACTTTTCACAAAATTACTATTAGGTCCTTAACTTTTACAAATATTTCATTTGGGTCCTTGAGCGTCCATTGTACATCTTCCATGCACCGAGAGCTAGCTTGGAATACAACACCATCATTACCGACCCTTAACTGTATCTACGATCCCTGATTACTCGCGTTTCGGGCGTGACATCAGACCTTTAGAAAATATAACTTTAGCGGGTCTAAGAGGAAATTATTAAATAAGTCGTAATCCTTCCATAAAGGCAAAACCTTTTTCGTTATCCGATCCAAGGCTGGAAAACATTTGCAAGTATCCCCAGATGATCTTGAGACCCATCCAAGATGGGATGTTCAATCAAAATAGTCATTTTACCAACCAAAAGGGTTTATGGTCGTGAAATGAAGTTTTCACATGCGTTTCTATAATTTTCCCAAAGTTTAAGGCTACATGCTATGACAGTATTGGGGAGTGCCAACACTTGGCCTCGGAAATTTTTTTTTTGTCCATTTGCTACGTAAAAACCTAGTCATTCCTATAAATAGACGCATGTTTTACGGCAATAGGGTCATTTTTTCCTCCCTTTCTTCACTCTTTCATTAAAATAGCTCTCCTAGATTTTATATCTTAGGTTTTAGGATTTTAGAGTGAGAATTTATAATTTTTAGAGAGAGAAGAGTAAGATCTCAAGGAATTGATAATTATTGATTGAATCCTTTGCTTGAATCTTTATTTAATACTTGATTTAAATGGGGTTTAAGGAAACAGTGGACCAAGGTTTTTAGCTAAAATCCATTTAAAGAAAAGTTGAGAACACTCATTTAGAGGTTGGATTTAAGCTTACATACTTCAAATCCTCAATAATTAAGGGTTAAGGTAATCATCTAACTAGTTCTTCTTTACTTTCTTACATTTTTACGTGATTTAGGATCCTTTACTTGCTTTTCATCTTCTCTTCAATTTTTCCAAATACATTTTGACATTTTTAGCTTTCTAAAGCCTAAATCAATAATAAACTTGAGATTTAATCTCACATTTTATCAAATAGGTATAAAATCAATTTAAGGTTTCAAGTGAAAAAGCCTTTGAATGATCTTAGATCTATCCGTCCCCATGTAGAATTTTTGCATCAGAAGTTTCTAATGCATTACAGCAGCCGCAGCTTACCGCCATCCACTACTGCCAGCCAACCATATTCCGGTCTAATTTCGGCCAACTTTTGGTGACCAATCACCGGCCTACAACCCTCCAGACGTTACCACGTTAGACACCACTTCAGCTGAATCTCACATGCCATTTCAATCGTCAGTGCCTGTCCATGTGGCACAGTCTTTTTCGCTTTCCAACCAACTGTTAACACATGGCCCACTTATATACTGCCACATGTCACTGCCTTATATTAGTCCAAATTTTTGTCTTCCTTCTCCTATTTCAATCTAGTTTTCTCATATTTTGGAGTATTCTAAACTGCTCTATTCTAGAATATTCCTTGCTTTGGTTTCAAGTAAAAGAAACCTAATCCTTATTTAACTTGAAAAAAGCTCCCCACACTCCCAATTAAGCCCTATCTGCACCATTAAGTGTCCTCACTTTATAGTTTTTCAAACAATCCAATAGCCTAGTTTAGAAAAATACTCAATTTTCTCTCACGTTCTCTCTCTACATAAATTTTCTCTCTCCTCTAACTCCAAATCCATTTTTCTAGGGTTCTGCATCGCATCTCAAGATTCAGCTCAAGTCTGACTGAATAATCTGCTCTAAGTATTGTATTATAACTAGTTTTGTCAATTAATCTCTTCTCTCCTATCACGTAACAACATACTAATATGTGTACATTCTGCCTTGCTCTCGAATTCAAATTGAGTATGTAAGCAGATCTGGGTTTAATCCCAGGTTGCAGGCTTAATATACCTAAAAAATCCATTTTTTATTTAATTATTAAAAAATTTGGAGTTATGTTTACTATAGGTTTAACGTCAGTTTTTTGCATTGTTTATCATTAGTTTATCATCAATTCTAGCACCTTTATTTCTATTTACAGCATGTTTATTTCCGTTTATCAATCTGTTTTTCTCTCTTTTTACGTTATTTTCATTGAGTGTCTTCTTGTAAGAATATTTAAGTTGATCATGGGCCTAATTAGCATCCAATGACATTAAGCCAAATCTTGATAATTGTTTCTTTTATGTTTATTGCGAGTTTATTTGTTGATTTTTTGAAATTATTTGTTCATGCATGATTCTATTTTTCTCCTATTGATTTGGCATAGTTTTTCCATCAAAATAATTCTTTTTCTCAATTATTTTTACCCCACATCTGAAATTCTAGTCTTCGAATACACTTTGGGATGAGGGATTAGTGTCTGTTTTGCAATAAAAACTTATTTTTGCCTATTGGATTAATTGGAGTTACTTTTTAGATTTTTTCTTAACTTTTTTTCTAGAAATAAATTAGAGTGGTGACTCCTTCAAAATATTTGTATTCCATGAGTCCCCTGTTTTTCTAATATTGGACTCGTATCCACAATATAATATATTTTTGTTGAGCCAAATTAACAGATGCAAAATATCACACACACACACACGTGTTTACTAGTGATTATGTAATGTGTGTTGTATGTGTGCACTCATTTAGGTACTTGTTATTTCATTTTGTAATACTTTAAATTTTTATTTAATTAATTGTATATAAAATTAATTATTGAGATTACAATTATTATTATTATTCTCTAATTTATATAGCTAAAAAATTAGCAGGAATGATAATATAGTATAATAGTATGAAAAATTAGATATTTCAAAATAATTATGTCAAAAATTAATGAGTAAATTGTAATAATGATCAAATTTTAGAGACGAAATCATAATTTTTCTTTGAACTTATTAATAATAATGCTTTGAAATTTAGGGCTTCAATATTATTGTTATTATTGTTATTTCAAAATTGTATTCATTAATTTTCAAATTATTATTTTTCAAAATTTTATAAGAATTTGCGTTTGTCCTAAAGTAAATAGTAATTTTTGAAAAAATTTTTTTATAGAATTTGTCTATCTGAAAATGGTACAATCATTTTAAATTCCTATTTAATTAAATTCTTATTTAATTAATATTATAATTTAAATTTAATTAATTAATTATGAATAATTATACAATATTTCTTAATAAATAATTTTAATTTAATCACTTAATAAAATAAAATTATATTATTGGAATATGATTTGAATATGTATGCGTGTGACAATCAATTAGTATAATAAAAGGAAGAAAAATTGGTAATGTACTGGTTTCTCAAATACAACATAATAGCTTTTCTAAAATTCAAAATGATGAAAGTTGGACTCCTGCAATGTAAAAAAATCTTAATCAGTTCTTTAGAGGAATCAAGTTTGAAAACTTATGTCTAGAGGATATTCAGAAATAATCTAGATGAGCTTGACAATGTTGTTAGAAACAAAACCAGATTAGTGGCTTAAGGGTACAATCAAGAGGTATATGTAGAGCATCCTCCTAATTTTGGATCATGAAAAACCTGAATATGTTTTGCTATTATATTCTTTAAACATCATAAGCATGACATCTTAGTTTTTTTTTTTTAACATAGTTATAAACTCACGCACTCGTGGATAGGGAGATTCGAACTCAGTCTGTTAGGACTCGAAAGTAAAGATCTTGTCACCTCTACTGGCTCCTAACCACACATCTTAGTTATTGATATTTTAATATTTATATTTATCTTGATTACCTAATCTTTGGTTTTACAAATGAAATTCTGTGTAAGAAATTTGCAAAGATTATGGAAGGTAATTAAACCAATCTATTAAAAATTTTATTTTAGTTTTTTAGAATAAAAGTTTTTTTTTTATTTATTGAGAAAATATTTTTGAATTTTTCTAATAAAAGTGATGGCGGATATTTTTGTGAAAATCGACCCTATTTCTATTGCATTGATTTAGATGACAAAATGAAGCTAGAAAATAATCATTTAAACCCTATTTTTATTCTTTTCACAAATGCTTGGAAAGGTCCTGAAATTATATTTCTACCATTTTAACGATTAACCCAAAAAGGAAAATGCTAAAAATCCTCGAACATGTCATATGCCAGCATTTACCCTTAAACATATTCTTAACTTGTCATTCACCCCCTTAACCATGTTTCTAACATTTGTTGGATATTTTGGCTTTGAGAAAGTACATTTACCCTTAAACATATTCTTAACTTGTCATTCACCCCCTTAATCATGTTTCTAAAATTTGTTGGATATTTTAGCTTTGAGAAAGTGAACTTTAATTAACTTTGAGCATGATAATTTATCAGAAAATTGAGATTTGAATAAAATGAGATATGTCATTATATTATATACAATAAGAGCTTTTCGACAGTATATTATATACTCAAAACGGAGTAAAAGTGAATGAAAAATTGAATTGGTAAAAAACCCGAATGAAAAATTGAAACTCATAGTGAGTTTAGACAAAAAATTGTTAGACAAATAGATGGAACAAGAGGTCAATTCCACATCGCTAGTTTATGATGTGATGGAGTGATTTATAAAGACCTTTTCTAAGATTGTAAAATGATAAGCTTAGAGGCTCTTTCTTACGCACAGGAATGGTATTAAAACTTGATTAAGCAGTTTATCTTCTGTAAAGCCTGCCCTATACTTTCGCACATGGTTAAGTTCAGCTTAGTCCCTCAGCTTTTGTTCTTTCTTATTTACAATTTCATTTTTCTGTTCTCTAATTTGTTTTTTCTGCAATTCCTTATGCATAATCCATTTTGTTCATTCTAAGACTACCGAATTCTAACAACATTTACAACAAATTTGATTGCCAAAAAAAATTTACAACAAATTTGAACATGTTACTAATTTGCTATTTGTTCCATTAGCATTGGAAATGCTGTAAACCACCAAAACTTATTCCAAATAATCCCTCCTTAAAAAATATTCTAATAATCTAATTTGTCAATTTTAGGGCTTAAAATGACAATGATGCCCATTTTAACTGCCCCAGTGGCAAAACTCTAGATAACTTTAAAACCACCAAAGTAAAACTTCTTCTGCAAATCGAAACAGCCGCCGCATCATCTCTTCCGGCAGCAAACAGGTGGTAGCAACCGGCGGGATGATGGGCAACTGACGCTGCTCGAAAGACTTGGGGTCCTGGAAGCTTCATCGGAGACGGAAACATCTTTCCCCGGAGAAACGAGTTAATATTTTTTTTCCCGATTTGAGAAAACAAAAGCCGTCTCCGAATACCAGCTGGTTATCAGTGCCGGTTCTAGAGCAGGTGCGCGTCGAGGCAAGCCACCGACTGCAGTCGCAGATTGGAAGTGGTCCGGTGGCATTTAAATGTTCGCGGGACTGTTAAACCAGGAAGAGCAATAACCCTTTTTTTTTTATAATGCACAAAAGACAATAATAATAATAATAATGATAATAATAATAGTAAAAGTAGGTCGATGACAAAGGTATCTTCAATTTCTTTGCAACAGTTATAAGAAAAACAGAAAAGGAGATCCATGGCTGCACTTTGAAGCAAGCTTCCTTTTGCTTTTATGAGTTGATTTCATTTTGTTTTATCAGTGAATTTGAAATGGCTAATTTGATCTCTTTTCCCATATACAGCACTATACCAATCAGAAATCGGCCTGTATTAATTCAAAATAAGAGATGTTTTGTTGATGGTAAAAAGAAGTTTGGTATTATCAATGATGGGATTTCATGTCGCAGAAGATCAAGATCAGTGACATTGTATGATCAGAAAAGAAGTGTATCTGGGGAGGAGGATAAAGATGAAGCTCTTGAAACAGTTCTTAAGCTTTACAGTGCAATCAAGAAGAGAAACATCCATCAGCTTTCCAATATAATTGGCGATGAATGCCGTTGTGTTTGCAATTTGTTTTCCTTTTTCCAATCTTTCCAGGGAAAACAGGTAATGCATTTTTTCTTCTAAATGTAGTTTGTGGGAATTTTTTGACAATTTGAAACCTATTTGTTGGTTGTGGTGCAGCAAGTGATGGAGTTTTTGAAGCATATGATCCGAATATTGGGAAATAACATTGAGTTTGTGGTGAAACCAATGGCTCAGGATGGGATGAATATTGGTGTTTCCTGGAAACTACGTACGTATAAATATTCATACTAACACACTAAATTACATGTAAAGAGAAGAGTTGATGAAATGTTTTTCTTTCGTATTTTAACAGAATGGAGCCAAACCCATATGCCTTTAGGGAAAGGCATCAGTTTCTACATTTTACAAGTATACCACGGGAAGCTGGTAATAAGGTGCTCAGATTTTTTATCTTATTACAATTATTTTCCTCCTTTTTTTTTTTTCTTTTCTTGGTTATTTCAATCTTTTTTATTTGATATTTCAGGAATATGGAAATGTTCTTGGAACCTATCCTTCACATTCAGCCCTTTAGACTGGTATGCAACTCAAATTAGATTAATTTTGGAAGATTGCTCAAGTTGGTCCTTCATAATAGATTCCACCTTGATCCATTTTAGCCAAAATAATCCTTAGCTCAACTTATTCTTTTACTAAATTCACCATTTTTCTATCTATAATGTATGTTGAAAACTTGACTATAGAGCAATAAATGAGAACAAAAGTTCTCAATACACACTACAGAGCAAAAAATTGGATGTATTTGACTAGAATGAGCCAAGGTGGGAACCTTTATAACAAAAATAAAAAAAGGGTAAAAAAGATTCTCAAATGAAGCAAAGTTGATGAGCAATATTCCTTTAGTTAGTTTTTCATCCACCAGTTAACATTTTATTTTATTTTCAGAAAATAACTAGATATGCGACAAGCATAGCTGAGAAGCTGAGCACCATCATCCTGTCCAAGGCAAAGAGGAAGAACATAATAATCACCTCTCTACTTTTGATGGCCACCATTTTGGTATTTATCTGTATTAACCCAGTTTAGAGACCTTGAAAAACATAACAATGTATTCTTTTGTGTTCCTGAATAATCATTCCATTGCAAGAAAGTCTGGTCTGCATTTTTTTTTTAAGTAAAGAGGGAAAATAATCATTATAACTGCATCAAGCTAATTTCGAACTTGGACAAGTTAGCATTTACTCAGGGGACATGATTAAAAGATAAGGAAAGAACTTGCAGATACAGAAGGTCGAAACACGAACAGTGAGGAAAAATCTTGCAGATTGAGAAAGAAAGCAACAGCCCTAGATATAAATAAAGTAAGATTTTACAATTCCAATGCAGTTACCTAGTAAGGGGTTAGGCATGGAGAAAAAGCTAATGAAAATATAATTAGCATCCAGGGCTCACTGCCATTGGTCACAATGTCATCCTAATCACAACAAACTAGAGTAAATTGCCATTTCATCTAACCACATTAATTCACAATGACAAAAATAAAAGAACAGAAAAAAGAGGGAGAAAAAAAAAAATTAAAGGATTCCTCACTATCTGCTCTACCATCAGAAGTGCAGTGGTCGTAAATATTTAGAATGCCTGCAAAAAAAATTTCAAGAAACAACTGAGTCCATCTTTTATCTAATACAAAGTCAAATATAAGAAAATGTATCAATGAGCCACAGATAAGCTATGCCAGATAAGTGAATCCCAACAAAGTACGAATAGCGTTGATTCAATTTCTGTGCAGATTATTAGAATATAATGATAAACAACTTCAAAAGATACCTATCAGAACTTACAAAAGCAACATAAAAGAATAGCACTGGTAAACCACCCAAAGATATGAGATGAAAGTCGAACAAAACCAGTGTTTTAATTTGTGGGATAATAATTATCTCAAAAAAATGGAAACATGATAAAATGAGATAAAGCTTATAATTGCCAACTTTTAACAGCTTTTCATCAGCAATGCGACCTATGTTGATAAAAGCATGGAAATTGTAATCCAAAATTAGTCGATGCCGAGAGGCTCAGAATCATTAAAAAAAACCCATCAAGAAAATATAAGTCAAGGTCATTGGTCTAATGATGGGACCACCCAAAAATGATCTACCTCCATCTATTCTCATTGATGTTCTTATTTCTGAAGCTAATAATATATAAAGCTCTTGTTTGATTCAAAAACGAAAATGATGGGACCACTCAAAAATTTTAAAATAAAAAAAAATTTGAACTTCAAGAACACTCTTTGTTGCTTTGCTTCCCTTGTATCATCTCCTCCAAATCAAATGGAAAATTATACCTGTTATATCCTGGCCGGCCTCCCTTCTCATTTTCCAGCTACTTAGTACAAATTAAAACAACAGAAATTAACTTCAATTCTCTTCTTTTACCTCACTAAACCCATGATGTACAGCATGTTCTATTATTTCATTAGCAAAGGAAGACTCACTGCAAAGCATCAAGAAGAGAATTTGCAGCCATTCACAAACACTATAAGACTGGGAAAAATAATATCAAAACAGCATATTTAAATGCAAAGGTACACACATAAGCATACACCCTTATGCAATGGGGTCATACTAACCAGTCAGCACAGTCAAACATCATGTCACTGTTTGAACAAATGGTGACGCACTAACATCTCTTCTACCCCCACAGCAGAGATGCTGTCACATCCAAGTAGCTCTCGGAGCTTCGCATCGCATAATATAACCATTGAGTTCAGTGGATCCTGAAGGCATTACAGCAAAAACCATAGAAACCTTTAGCTGCTACCACATTTTCCAAAAAAAGGATGTTATAATCTATATTAAGCAAAAATTTGTGATATGGACATAAAAAAATAGATAACATTCTGAGGGTAGATGATGGTAATAACAAGATTGCTTATAAGAGATACAATTCGAGACCAATACAAGAATGCCTCAAGCCATACTGCACCCACGAAAAGGCACAAAAGACGTCCACTTCTCACCTCCAATTGATTAACTTTTATGTACTCCCAAACACGCTTGCTTGCCTCTATTTGAGTCATTTCCCCTACTACAGTTCCCAAAAACTTCGCAAGAGCTTCAGATATCACAACTACAGATGGAACAGATTCTGTGTTTTCAGCTGTGGACTCAACATCTACCTTTACTCGTTTAGCTTGACCAGCCACCTCTGCAGACAACATTTAGAAGAAGAGAGAAATGAGCTGAAGGTGAAGTTCTACAACATATATGCATATAATGCCTCATTACATACTTGTTGGTTCAAGTGGGATAATGTGTTTAGCTAACAGCTTATTCATCTTGAACATATCGGTGCAGTCTGTCTCAAAAACCACACGCAAGGCTTCATCGCAAATTATCTTTCTCTTGTTACTCGGATCTTGGAGATTATGTTTCCTTATGTAAGCCCACAATTGCTTCACAATCTGTATAAATTAAATATGTTACAACTAAGGCAAACAATTACATAAAATAAACTAACTAATCATCTCCATAACTGATATTTGATAGAATCGACCATACCTCAGTCCTTGGCAAGGCTGGCTCACCAACAACAGCTTGAAGTTCAGGTGAAACACCACAGACCTTGTTCAAACCACCTGGCCCACCTCTCCTTTTGGCCCCAACTGGAGCACTGAACAATGAAACAAACAGAAAACACCATCAAATCTATAGAAATTGGTCAGAGCAAGAAAGGGAATGGATATGCAAGATAAAACCTGCAACGAAATAACTGATAACCCATAATTAGTAAGAAATACCATAGATCAAATTTAAAATAAGTTGGTCCAACGAAGGAAAAACCTAAACAGATCAAATTTAAATAGGATTGGTGGGTATGGAAAGTTCAAATTTTTGCACCCTACTATGTATGGATGATTCATTGAGCTAGTATCAATGAGATCGATCGTAACCCTCTTTCTTTTGTCCTTTCTGAGGTCATATATCGTAAATATTATAATATAAAAAATTACGAGGAAAAATTAAAAAACAATTCTGTAATTATTTTCAGTAATATCAAAAGCCCGAATTTTGAAACGTTGAAGTCCTAAAAACCAAGGAATTTCAGAAAAAAAAAAAAATTTACCTTTCTTTAGATAATTCAGAAGGAACAACGGCTGCATTTTGGGAGAAGACCTCAGTTTTAGCGACAGCCGGTGGCTGCTGCCTCTGCGGTTGCGGAAGAGGAGGATGTGAAGTCGCCTGTGGCTGCCGGAAGTTGAGGTCCTGAGGAAAAACCTGTGGCTGGTGGTGGAGATGCTGAGAATAAAGGGCAAAATGGGCAGGAAATTGCTGGAATTGCGGTTGATGTTGGAGGGCAAAATGGTCCTTTTGAGTAAGGTGGAAAGTTTGCGGTTGTGTGTGAGGATGTGGCAGTGGTGGATGCGGTTGTTGTGTAGCAGGTAAGACGGTTGCAACGGTGGTGGCGGTGGTTGCTGCTACTGTGGTCGGATGTGACCGGAGCAAGAGGTTGATCTGGTCACGAATGAAGCCAGCTTTATGAGAAAGGTCTAACCCTAGCTTGGCTTCGAGTTGCTGAACGACGCCGTCAATGGAGGTGACAGCGTTGGTGTCTGATTGACGAAGCACAGTCTCTATCCCTTTCGCTAATTCCTGGTCCGTCACCATCGCCTTCTCTATCTATATCACATATATTTAACAGAAAAAACGGACACAAACGATTCTCTCTCTTCTCTCTCACACATACACAGCCCTTCTCTCTTTCCTTTATTTTTTCTCTCTCTTTATAAAACTCAAATGACTGAAATGCCCTGCTCTTCTTTTGTCCTAATATATATCTAAGCGGACAATAATGCCCCTCCACCAACGGCATGTATCAGAAGGCATTAGGGGCAAAACTGGGAGCGCAGCGAAGGTTCTCTTTCTCCTACCTGTGTATCTGTCGCGTCCAGACGCCTATTGGAAGATCAAAAGGTTGAGGCAAATATGTAATATATTACAAGCCTAGGGGTATTTTGGAAACATAAAAATTTTTGAAATTGCAAATGCCATAGAATAATACTGTAGATATTGGATAAAAGAAGTGCTGAATTGACAGGCGAATGGGGAAAAGTGTAAGATAAAATCAACTGTCTCTTATTTTTGTACTTTAACACTATTGTGATAAGATGCGAAAACGGTAATTAATGGAATGTTAAGAGAAAATAAAGAGAAAAAAAAGAATAAATAGGAGTGAACTAAAAATTGGTGATATTTAAAAAAATTTTTAATTAAAAAGAAAAATATAAGTTATATTTTTTGTATTTGAAAAGAGAAGTAAATAAAAATATAATAGTTATAAAATAGAATTTATCATTTCTTACTCTTGCTTATAGTCCAAATAGAGATGTAAGAATTATAAACTTTGAGGGGTAAGAGAATGTAAGCTTTATCCCTCCTTTCTATTATGTAGCTTTCTATAACTCTATTCTAAACAAGAGTACGAGATAACTTACCTTTTATTTTCTTTATTTATCTCTTTTTACCCTCAAACCAAACATAGTGTAACTTCTCAACTAAATTACACGGTCTAAACATTAATTTAAGGGATTGTAATACTTTGACGTCCAAATTTTGAAACCATGTAACACTTTGGGGTCGACAACGGATTATTGACTTGAGTTTTGTTAGAAAATATACATGGCTGCCACGTCGAAAAACTATAAAAAAACGCATGCCAGACAAATTTTGAAAAATAATTTTTGCCCCGATAGCAAACTTCAAAAAATTTTAAAATAAACTTTATTCCTGATTATATCTTCAAAAGAGCTCACGAAGGACCCATAAAATCAACTAAAAGAAAGTTTTGATAGGACCCGACTTGAGTTTTGTTAGAAAATATACATGGCTGCCACGTCGAAAAACTATAAAAAAACGCATGCCAGACAAATTTTGAAAAATAATTTTTGCCCCGACAGCAAACTTCAAAAAATTTTAAAATAAACTTTATTCCTGATTATATCTTCAAAAGAGCTCACGAAGGACCCATAAAATCAACTAAAAGAAAGTTTTGATAGGACCCGATTTTATTGAAATTTTTATATTTTCTCAAAATATCCATAGGATTAAAATATTTCACGCAAACCAAAAATCAAATTTTATGAAAGTAACTGTAAGCCTCATCCAAGTTTATGGCCCCTCATATAGTGCGGTCCCAAAGGTCGTCCTCTCCTAGGCTAAAGAGAGGTTGCCCCTACCACAGCCAGAGAAGAGGTCACTTTTACCTGGGCCAAGAAGGAGGTCGCCCTATCAAGGTCGACCTCCCCTCCAGGCTAAGCTGCTAGATACCAAGAATCCTCACACACTACCGGTATGCTTTGGATTCCAATTGCTTCCTTCTTTGCTTCCATAGCACACAATAAGTAAGCCTCACATCCTTTCCGAATGAGGCGTTGAGCTGCTACCGTAGATATCATATTGCTCAGGAAATCAAATCTCTTTCTTGCTACAACCACCTCTTTACCTTCTGGTGCTTGTAATGTTACTCTCTTCTTCTCGCAATTCACAATTGCCTTGTGCTTGGATAACCAATCTATACCTAATATCACATTGAACTCCCTAAAAGGTAGTTCCATCAAATTTTCCAAAAATACTTCACCATGAATTTCTATAGGGCAATTCTTAATCACCTTGTTAATAATTACTTCATCGCCTATAGTTGTTTCTAAAATTTCCGACTCAACTTGTTCTATAGGCAAATCTCTAACTCTATCATCAACTATATATACATAAGAGTGGGTGGATCTTAGATCAATCAAAGTATAAATGGACTTGCCAATCATAGAAGACATACCAACATAACATCGGGCTCCTCCTCTTCCTCTCGGGTCTTTATAGCATAGACCCTTGCTGGTGCACTGGTTCCTAGACAATCTACTGTCTTAGATTTGGCTCTATGATAATTAGGGTTACCACGACCCCTTTCTCGTCCTCTACTAGATGGTTGCTAAGATTGCTCCGGCTGAATCGTATCTTCACCTTGCAGCAGTGGACATTATCGCCTTATATGACCCTCTTGGCCGCATTCCCCATATGTATTATCCTTGTCTTTATACCAGCATTCTACCTGATGTTTACATCCACAAGTATCAAAATCGGGGTATGTGTAGTCTCCAATGCTACCTACTGCTGACTCTATACCTCTGGCTATACCTCTACTAGTGACTCTTTCTGAACCTTTCAACGTTGTGCACAGGTAGTGGGATTTTGATAAGAAGATCCCTGGCAGATCCTTTGCCTTGATTTCAACCTCTAGATTGGGTTGAGCCTCCACCTCTGTGTCTCTTTTGGGAGGACTGACCTCCACCGAAGCTCTGCAACTACTTTTTTTTCTTCTGCGCCCTCTGACTCCTATTCGTCTAATTAGCTTGTACGTTTTCCACTTTTAATGCTCTCGCCAGCAACTTCGAAAATTCTATAAACCCTATAGCAACTAGTTGGACTTACAACTCATCATTCAATCCCTCTAAAATTTTTTGACATTTTTCTTCTTCTGTCTCTACTAACTTCCTCCATACTTCCTAAGACGGGAACTCCTTCTCATACTCGGACACAGTCAATTCCTTGCCTAAAGTGTACAAATTCATTCCGCTTCATATTCAGATAAGAGGCCGTAATATAATGTTTCTTAAACTCATTCATGAAGAAATCCCATGACCGCTGCTTCGGGGGTATGCGTTACTAAACTGTATCCCACCAGATATATGCCTCCTCGGTCAGAAGCGACGTAGCACAAATGAGTCTATCCTCTGGAGCACATCTCAGCTGGTCTAGTGCTCGATTAGTACTGTCTAACCAGTACTAGGCTTCCTCTAAGCCTTCTTCGCACCCAGCTCAAAATTCTTTTGCCCCATACTTCAGTAACTTATCGATAGGAGGACGTCTCTCTCTCTCTACTGTGACGGGAACCATCCTTGCCATTTGTTGGAAAGCTACTACCATTTGTCAAAGATATTCTCCTGGATTAGGAACTATGACTTCAGGTGTAACTAGAACTGGCTCAGACTCTAAAGGTGGCTCCTAAGCTCCTACCGCTT
>CATIWJ010156696.1:0-13479 GCA_949640765.1 Croton laevigatus | reverse complement strand
AGAAAAAAAAGTTGCAAATAAGTCACTTATTTTAAGATGGCTATTCTATTATGGGAAAAGTTAGAGTCCTTGAGATTTTAAATAATTAACTGTTTAGGTCCCATTTTTCAGAAATATACTGATTAGTCCCTCAAATTATTTTTTTATATTATTTAGTCCTTTCAGAAGAGTTGCTATTAAAACATTATAATGACATATTAATATTTATGGACTAAATAGTTAATTATGTTATAGTTATATAATGCAATCTATGGCAACTGTGTTTTTTTTTTTTTTGGTAAACTAACGGTAAAAATGGTAATAATTTAGTGAAAGGACGAAATAGTGTATTTGAGTAATAATTGAAGAATTAGTTAATGTATTTTTAAAAATATATAAACTAAGTAATTAATTATTTAAAAGAGTTAGTAATGATTCTATGGGCGCTTTGGGAGACTCGGAATTCTTTGGTTTGGAGGCACAAATGGATTGATCCAAGGTATGCGGTTAGACAAGCTCATAATGTTTTGCTTAACTGGTTACTAGCTCGGGATTAGGAGTGAGTATTCCGGCAGATCGGATAATTTTTGTCCGATCCTTGCCCGAATTAAAGTATTTGTGATTTTTTTATCCGTTTTGACTGAATTACGATTTCTACCCAAATTACCTATTTTCGCCCTAATTGCCTGAATTTATCCAAATTAAAAATTAAGATTCATTATCAACTCCAACATAATTGCATAATCATAAAAGCAACAGAAATAATTTCACATGTATTGCACAATAAACAAACCAAGATATTGCTAAAAATCCACAAATGGCCAACTATATTCTAATTACAAGCAATTTACAAATATGCAACAAAAAAAAAAAAAAAATTAAACTCAGCCATTTCTCCTGTTTGCAACAAATTCCATGAAATGTAGCATTTTATAGTCTGCTTTCAATATCAATTTTTTTTTTCCCCACTCTTTAAACTTCACAAATATATATGTGAAAACCAACTTCTATATACTACAGAACATCTACCATTACCGTTATTTTAACAAATCAAATATTAAACCTTAAAATTTCAGATTACTAGTACTAGGAAGTGTAACATTGGAATTCTATGGATTTAGAAAGACAAGAAATGAAGCCGCCTAGGATAAATCAGAAGCTAACTAACCCACCATCAGAAGGAACAAAACCAGGTGAACGTAAAGTTGTTGCTTTAGAGACTCTAATTTGAATATCCTTCAATTCTTACAAATATATTGTTTCAAAGTTTTCATGTTCCAACTAATAACCACTACCTCTGTTTTTTTCATTTATTTACATTTACTACATTCACTATTTCACCAATACCAATATAAATCCACTTTTCATCAATACCAATACATAAATAATAATAAACAATTACTAATCCTTTAAAAAACTTACTTTTTCACCAATACCAATAAAGAAATAATAATAAACAATTACAAAACTTACTATAAATGGAAATGTAAACAACTCAAAAAAGAAATGAAATTTGACTCATTTTCATCACTAATAACTGTATGATTTACATTTTTCATAACATTTTCTAATTAGTAGGAAAAAAGATTGACATGAACTAAAATTTGACTCATTTTCATCACTACTACTGCATTTTCTTGTTAACTTTGAATATGGTTTGTTATGATACTATATATAGATACTGAGGAAAGCTACTTTGTTGTGAATTTGTGTTGTTATATTTTGATGAAATTTTTTAAAGCAAGAAATTTATATAAGCCTAATTAACACAAATGAATAAAGTTTCCATTCAACACTACAATAAGTCTAATGCAGCAAACATCATCTCATTTACTATATGTCATCCTCTCAACTTCATATGAAATCCATCGACCTTCTTGCATCCTCAATGAACAAAATCTAGGCTCTAATTTTTGAAGTCACAGATACTTATTGCAGTTACTTTACAGGTACAAATCCTGGCTAATTTCAAGGCAATCACTGCACTTAGATCTATCACCTCAAAGGAACTGATTTCATGGTTACAAAATGGCTAATTTTAAAAATCAACAATAAATTCTACTAAAATAGAAACTGAACGGAGGTGCTGAAAGCCTATCAAAGTGAATTGGCTTGGCTTCAGTGCCATTTCTATAGATGAATAACAATCTAATATCACTTTCCAAATACCAATTCTAATCAATTTCAACAATTTTATTTTTCAAACTACTAAAAAATTGAACTCATAAATAAATATCAAAACACGGTCACTCTCCTCTTTAACTTCCTTCTTTAGATATATAGAGCTGGAAAATGTAGATTACTTATATTTATAGATAGATGCATATTCATTCCAAAAAATAAGCAAGCATCCATGCAAAATCAAACTAAATGCTGCAAAACCTTTTGAATCAGTCCGATCATAACCTTAAATAACCTAATTGAATTAGCATCATAAGATCATGAATTAGTGCATTCAAAAGATAGACAAACCTAAAAATTACTTAATAAATTTGAAATCCGAAGAAGTGTAAATTCAATTAATACATACAATAATTGACACACGAATCTTATAATCACATCATCAACAACTATAGATTTGGAAAAACTATATATATATATATATATGCAACGAGAAATAATGAAGGATCTTTAGAATGACCTGGTGTTAGAGAAGTCGTAGAGCTTTCCGGTGCTAGAGAATATCATGACTCCAACTTCCGCGTCGCAAAGGATCGCAAGTTCCTTCGCCTTCTTCAACAATCCATTCCTTCGCTTCGAGAACGTCACTTGTCTGCTCGTTGAATTGTCTATCCTCCTTATCACTATCTTTCCTCTCCCCATTCTCGATCAAAACTGCAAATATCCCCCTAGAAAAAAGGAATTTCTGCAACAAATTAACAAAAAAAAAAAAAAAAGAAAACAAATATTAAAACCTCAAATATCAGACAACAATTAGGGAAAATAGGAAGATAATTGATTATTATATACAAGCAGCGAGTGAGAAATAAGCTTACAAGGAATCCGAGACTTCTTTTGACAGAGAGAATGGAGAGTAATAGTAAGATTTATGAGATACAATCAGCAAAACAAGCTATATAAGGAAAGGAAGGAAAAAACCGCTATTATTTAATTTTGTCTTTGTTTGGAAAACCGATCAGTGGTTTTCTTGGGTTATTTTACGTCACTTTGGCCAACGATAGAGGAGAGAAAAGAGAATTTTAATTTATTACATCGTAGCGCCGTCCGCCGTATAGATCATCGACGCGTGGTGTAAAGGGATTCGTATATTGCACTTCCTATTTTGGGAATATTTTTATATTTCCAATTTTTTGGATATTAATAAATGTTAAATTAGTATTTAGTCCCTCCACTTTTGTTTTAATTATAATTTTGCCTCTTATTTTATATGTATGCTAATTAATTAGCCTATGAAATGTAACATCAATTTTTTTTTTCAACATCCCAATGAAAAATATAATTTCATAGTATAATCTAGTGGAAAGTAGCAGTGAGAAAATTGCAATTCAATTAACCGATCGCATTATCCGCAAAATACAGTTATATACTACCTTTATTTTTTTTATTTCTTTATATTTCCACTTTTTACCAATACCAATACAAACTCACTTTTTACCAATACCAATACAGGAATAATAATAAACAATTACTAATTCTTTAAAAACTTATCTTTTCACAAATACCAATAAAATAATAATAATAAACAATTACAAAACTTACTATAAATGGAAATGTAAACAACTCACAAAAATACCCAAAAATGAGAATGTAAACATATCATGAAAACAGAGGTAGTAGAAAGCTTGAACCTCAAATTGCATCATAACCTCTTGGAATAGCATTGCATTGCAATATTGCGCAACAACAAGGTTAAGTAGTTGCAATTCTGCAATCAATTTCGATTATCCATACCTGTTAGATCGCTAATTGAACCACATCAATCTATGTTTAGAAAAAAAAAAAAAAAAGAACCACATTTTACGATTTCTCCAAAACATGAATTGCAAACTACATGGCATTATCAATTTAACTATCTAAATCAAGTAGTTCAATGCAATTTTGCAATTTTAATTATATGTTTACTTACCTAAGTGGCAAGTTGATGAATGATATGATAGGATAAACCATATTTAATAATTATTTGTAGACCGATTTGAATTTTTTCATACCAATACTCAAAAGAGATATTTGGCTATTTATTACATTATTAAATAATAATTTTATTATCTCCTATTCCAACTTCTCTGTAACCTTCAATAACACAGTCAAGACATAGATGGGCTCTCTGCCCTAGCAGGGATGAAGTGAGGATTTGAAAATTTTAAATTTGATTTATGCTAACTACACATATTAGCACCAATCCAATGTAAATTATTCAAGAAAAGACTACATTTACTATGAAATCCATAATGTTATTTGGTACATTAGCGATTTATTTTATAAGAAAAACTTTAGTTATTTAACTTTTCATATTATGTATAAAAAATACTATTATTTTAACTTATCTTATATATTATTATGGAAATACTAAATGATAAATACTATAATCCAAATTTTGAATTTAATGAATGGATGGTTTAATGAAAGTAAATTTAATTAAAGTTTTAATATTAGGAATCCAAACAAATATTGAGAACCATCCTGAACTAGAATAAGAATCAAATTGAAAAAATCTATTATATGCACAAAACACAAATGTAGGTCCAAAATGAAAATGCTGTATTTAGTTATTTTTAAAGTGTAGTATGTTAGATAATATTTTAAATAATCAAATCATATAATTTATATTTTTTCATATTTCTCGTCAACTAGAATCCAAGAAAAAGAAATAATAAAAAAAAGGTATCACTATATGATTCAGAAATGAACTTCAAATTAGTTTATATTAAGATCCAAAATAGACCCGAACCTGCATAACCTAAAATGAATTGATAAATCAGGGTATGTATGTATCAAATAAAAGGGGCCAGAAAATTACAATGATATAACTTGAAGGGCTAAATAGCAAAATGATTATTTAATTTGAAAAAGGAAAGAAAGAAAGAAAGAAAGGGATTTGAGTTCACACCTGGGGAAGGGCGAATATAAAACTTTACCCTCTATATATATAAATGGAATGGTGATTTTGTTTTGTCCAAAACTGGGAAAGGTGGATTTAAAGTGACAGCAGGTTGTCGTTGTCAAATATGGACGACCAACTCACTGCTTTATTTTGATTCGTACTATGTACAGCTGCATTTGCTTAATTTGCTTGGGATTGAAAAGATTAAAAAAAAGAAGATAATGGACCTACAAAATACAATTAATTTCTTAATTAACTACATCAACTTGATATTAACTAAAATTAAATTCAGCGTCGCGTGGATTTCCTTAAATATTTCAGTCTTTTAAGGAAAACTAGCAGTAGTGTATATATGATTTATAAGTAAATATTTTAGTGTTGTTTTTATTGAAATAATAAAATATAAGTTTGTAGGAAATAATTCATGGTGTAAAATTCTAATCTTCTTGTTGAATCAATCAGACCATTCACAGTTTATCTTGTGAATGAATTTTCCAATAGTGCTGCAAGCAGTTGGTATAATTAAACTAGACCATTCATACTTTGGTTTGGTAATTTTCTGACATTAAATTTTTATTGTAAGAGTTTCAATCTCTTGTGACAGTATTTGCTAGATTATTTTAGCTAATTAGTGTGTCCATGCTTTGGGATTTGATGGAATAGAGTTTTGTCTCTCAAGAAACTATGCTAGATGTACATTTTAATTCATCTAATATATAAAACCATTCTTATTTTCAAAAGAAAAAAAAATTGCATTTTCTGAATAGTTACAAATTTAGCTGGATGTTTTTATTTCACACATCATCATCAAGGTTAAGTTGAATTATTTACCTAATTTTTTTGTTTGACCTTGGTGTATATAATAAAATAAAATAAGATAAAAAGCTTTAAATGAATTTAGCCGCTATGATTATTTTAAATGTTATGTATAAAATACGTAACAATTTTACAAATAATATGGTTGCCTTCGTATGGTGGAAAATAATACAAATTTTTCCTTTTTGTTTGGGCATTAAAATAACCAAAAAAAGCCATATTTAAACAGCTGAATGCATAATTGTCCCTCAACTTTTAGTGAAAAATCAGTTAATCACCTAAATTTTGCAAACATCTATCTATGCACTTCAGTTTTTCAATTTATTATTAGATGCACACCGTTTATTTAAATTTGGTATAAAATCCGAACAAGAAAAAGGTGTGCACCTGTTAACAAAAGTTAAGGTGTATTTTTTTTTTTTTTAACAAAATCAAAAGTTAAGCATGCATCTTTTACAAAATTGAAAATTAAATGTATAAATGCACCTTTGCAAAGTTTAAGGGGCCAATTGACTTTTCAAAATTTATAGGAATGAAGAAAGAAATCTAATATTAAGGATCCTTCTCTCTCTCTTTTTTTTTTTTTTCTCTAGCTTCTCTCTAGATAACACTTTCTTGTAAATGCTGGCTTGTGATTGCCGCCGGTGATTTCACCGGTGGTGGCCACATCCACTTGGTTTTCTTTGTTTATCTTTTATTTTGTTTTGTTTTGTTCGTAGTTTTTGGTTTTGTTGTTTTGCCAGTAGGGCTGCTTTTGGAGTTTACTCCCTTTGTCTTGAATCTAGTTTTAGATCCAGCTCTTCAAGGCTTCTCTTGTTCTTCTTTGGTGAGATCTACTAGTTCTATATTTTGTTTGTCCACAGAGATACTTTGTTGGTCGAAAAAGAGATCTGAAATGGGTCTCGAAGATTTTTCCGATGGAACTCATCAAAAGACTAGTTTGAGTATCGAAATCAAGTAGAGTGTTCCAAATAGGAAGCGATTCAGTGCTCCGTTAATTCTGTCGGATTTTTTTTTATTTTTGTGTTAAATAGCTTGTATAAGATCTCTATTTTAATTTTTTTTGTACAAGTATTATTATCTTATGTTGTAATCTATTTCTTTTTCAATCAATGAATATACGTTTAAAAAAAAAATATTCAAACATTAAAATGTTAAAACTTTTATTCATTCACACACTCAAAAAGAAAAAAGAATTATAATAAATAAGTTTGGACGTCTCTAGTGTTAACCCATTCTATTTTTTTTATCAACAAGTAACACATTAATAATTGATAAGCAGTTAACCCATTAGTATTAGCAACCTATTATTTATTAAACCAAACTAAGGCTAATAAAAAATGTGTTAAATCTTGAATTTTTAGCTGGCCTGACAACATGTTGTTGTTGTTTAACATAGATATATATTCTTCCCTTCAATTCTCAATAATGTTGTTCAACATTATCAAATTTAATCAATAACAATTATAATTATTCTTAAAAGAAAATTGGCACTATTATGTGTATAATTATGGTCGCATCCTGCCATCGTGGAGGAGGTTCGACTCTTTATGACATATCAATGAAAAGCAGAAGCACGTGCGCAGATGTGGAATTTTCAAAAAAATTCAGAAAAGGATGGTACTAACTAGTATACTTATTTCCTCAACTTGCTTTTTAAGGTTTCCAAATCAGGAAAATAGATGACCACGCCTATCATAAATTGAATTTCCAAATTTGACGTTTTCCAATTTGAATGCTTTTGTTGTTGTTGTCAAAGAAATCTGATCTGATCCTAATTTTTTTTAATTAAAGTATATATTTTTCTTTAACTTTTATTTAAGGATAGTTATAGTATATACCACGAATGGAAAGTATATAAGTTATTGGCTATAAATAAATAAGACCAACTTGGTTTCCGACAACAATCCAAGTTCCAACTTGTGCGCTGTTCCAAATAGCACCTGAAACCCACCAAAATATGCTGTCCTATGTTTCAGATCAGAAAAGTGAATAGTAACATGAGAAAAATATCAGTTGAATTCAATTTACATCTAAGAAAAGTTTTTAAGTTTATAAACTTTCAATTTATTGATTCCATTTATTTTAGGTATCGCTTGTAGGGGTGAACAAAATTAACCAAAAATCGAGAACAGAACAGAACTGAACCGAACAAAAAATATAGGTTTTTATTAATTCGGTTTGGTTGTCGGTTGTGAGAAGAGGAAAATCAAAAATATCGGTTCGGCGTTCGGTTTTAGGTGTTTAGAAACCAAACCGAACCGAAAACCGATAAAATCATATATAATGCTAACATTTTAGTTGAAACCCTCTTCTTCATTTATTTTTCCCTAGCCGCCGCTACTTCTCTCTCTCCAAACCCTCTCCCTTCTCTTCACAACACCCTAGCCGCTCCTCTACCTCTAGCCGTGCCGACCACCACCTCCATCACCTCCCCTTTTAGCTGCTCCACCACCTCCAGTCGCGCCTGCCACCACCTCCATCGCCTCTCCTTCTAGTCGCTCCACCACCTCCAGCCGCGCCTTCCACCACCTCCGTCACCTCTCCTTCTAGCCGCTTCATCACCTCCATCGACCAACCAGCTTCAACAAAACAACACGAGAGATTAGAGAAAAACAAAGAGCCTTCTTCATCTTCTCTCCTTCTACTACACCTTTTTTGTGCGATGAAGCCATGGTGATTCGGTGTCTCTCGAGAAATGAGTTTAGCTTAAATTCATCAGATTCAAAAATCTGATTGTGTGAGGCGGAATAGAGAAGGCAAGAACATGTTAAGGTTTTGCACTTTTCCCTCTTTGCTTTCAATTTTCGATAGTGAATATTGATTTCGAGTTCTGATTGGAGATTCGGCCGTCGGATCCATAGTTCTGATTTGCTATTTTTTTCATTTCTATTTTTTTATTTTTTTGTTTGAAGATGCTAATAAAAAATTGTAATTTTGTAATGAAACTGATTGGTTTTGGATTTGAATTTCTTGTTTATTTTTCTGTTCTGATCAATATGTTGTTGTTTTTATTAAACTTGTTTGGATACTGAGAAAATAATTGTTTGGTTACTGAGAAAATGAAAAGAATGGGAAAATTTCGGTTAACACCGAAACGCACCGAACCGATAAAATCGGTTCGGTTTTAATGTCGGTTTTACTTATGTCCGGTTCAGTTTTCGGTTTGTCAATTTTCTTATCAATTTTTAGTCGGTTCGATAGTTTTGGACCCAATCGATTTTGTACACCCCTAATCGCTTGATTGGAGGTAAGTAACGAGGGAAATTTAACTTTACAAAAAATTAATTGTTTGTTTAAAATATTTTAAAAAGTTATGAGAATTTAAGAAATCCTCTGTTGTAGACGAAGGTTCCTTCCCAACCAAGGAGGTGGACTTCCATAATTATAAATATGGAAAATTTATATTTTATTTTTATTTTTTTTATTTAAAAATATTTATTGCACATATATTTGTAATATTTTTTTATTATATTTTATTAAATAATTTAATTTTCCAATGATTCACAAAACAAATAAAAACATATTTATTTCTTCCTCCACATAAACTAACTTCCCTGTAAATTAATATTAGGAAAAGTTAATTTTATGAGTGTATTTTTTAATTATTTATATTTTTCTTTATAGTAAATTTTATAAATGGTTAATAATTTTTTATTATTATTTCTTTCTTGGTATTGGTGAAAAGCTGATTTTCTTGGTATTAGTGAAAAGGAAATGTAAAGAATTAAAAAAGACAGAGATAATATTTTTTTTTCCAAAAGATATAAATTTTCATTAGCTTTCAGCATAATTACAAATGGTTACGTATTGACAATTCCTATTACAAGCAAAATTCCAGTCTGGTGAATACCTAGCTAGAGTATGAACTAGTCTATTACAACTTATTGGCCCAAATACACAACTACCCTCTCCCAATTTGCTAAACTCTTCTCTAATTTCCTAAATCAAATCCATATACTAAAAATGCAATTGAATCTTTCCTTGGATAGCTTCAGCAACTGATTTCGAATCAGTTTCTATAAAAAAAACTTGTCCACTGCTGGTATTTAATTAAATTCACTACCATTTTGACTGCAAAAATTTCAAATGGTAAAGGATCAAAATTATTAATTATGCATTTAACCTTCCATTCAACCACTTTGCCTTGGTAATTCCTAGCAAAAGTCGCAATTGCTCCATAATTCCCTCTCCTTATCAATAGCAGCATCCATATTAAGTTTAAACAACAATTGGGGGAGACAACCACGTAGTTTCAATCATGGATGACACTCTTGTTGTAACACCCAAAATCGCCTTACGAATAAGACAAGCTGAGTTGTCACAAAACCGCTAAACTCTTATTTAGACATTTATATATTACATATTAACACTCCATAATATTACAAACTAGATAAATATATCTGATACAAAAGCTGACTGTCTTAATTTACATAATAACTACTTATTATTATGACAAAACTACTGTTTATTTATTCATATACATCTACTACATTAAACAAAAGGTTGCTCCACAAAGTATATCTTCTGGGAACTGACCAGCAATTACTGTTTCACCGAACCATCTAAATGCGGACCTACGAGTTACAGAAATAACTCGCTGAGCAACTCCATGCTCAGTGGGTACATATATATAATTTTTGCAAGTAAAATAAAGCAATGATACTTAAAAGTAATAGACGAATTCATTTCATGCAAGCATATTTATAACAAATTTCAAATCAGGAAATCAACTTCATAAAATCATAAATTCGATTTCAAATAAATATTTAAAACATTCCAAATTATAACTTGCTCTATAGGTATTATCGGATTCCAAGAATAAGACTAAAGGTCTCAATTGGTCATAGATCGTGGTCATAACCATAACTATGCCAGTTGATCAATATTTCCTCATGTGGGTCATAGATCGT
Source organism: Croton laevigatus (assembly GCA_949640765.1). Classification (NCBI taxonomy): domain Eukaryota; kingdom Viridiplantae; phylum Streptophyta; class Magnoliopsida; order Malpighiales; family Euphorbiaceae; genus Croton; species Croton laevigatus. The sequence continues at coordinate 2,709 of CATIWJ010156696.1, read as the reverse complement.
AGACGTAGCCATAACTATGCCCATTTATCAATAATTTTTCATGTGGGTCATAGATCGTGGTCGCAGCCATAACTATGCATGTTTCATCATTTTCATACACTGCGCAGAATTTGCTCAACCATATGTCATGACATATCCTTATCTCTAGGTTTCCTTAGACCAAATAAAGCATTACCATTTTCATTTCTCAATAGCAATCATTCCATATTTCAGTCTCATGGAATTCAAATATTCATTTCTAGTAGACATAATAAAAATTCTTATGCTTTTCATAAAATTAACAAATTACTTGGAAATTAACTTAAAATCACTTTTAAACTAAATTTCCATTCCACCATGCTGGCAGCATCGCACCTGCGATTACCGCGTTGGTATTAAAAATTAACAAACAATTATAAACGACTCGAACACACGTTCGAGTTCCCAGTAAAATATTTATTCAAAGCAATAAAAATATTAAATACTTAAAATAAATAACTTAAAATAAAATTCAGTTTGAATACTATAAAAATAATACCAAACCTGTAAAGTGTCCGCAAATAGCCTTACGCGTATATCTCCTTAATTCCTACGCTCGTCGGTAGTTGCGGGTCCTAAAAATAGTATTTCAATATTTAATAAAATTTAATAATTGCACGTTTAGGTCCTAAAAATAATATTTATATATTTTTAATAAGTTATCTAATTTAATTTGATGTCCTAAGTTAAATAAAATTAAGTAAATAAATTTATTTACCTATATTTATTTTCTGTTGGACCTAAAAGTAATAATTAAATGAGTTTAGGGGCTGAATTAAAGATTTTAGGACCTAATTCGAAAACTACAGCAAGATTAGGGGCCTTAGGGTAAAACGCGGAGGGACCAGATTGATATTTTCCAAGTTTTTCGGACTAAAAAGTAAATCTAGACCTAGATGCATAGCCAAAACGACTTCATGGGCTAAACTGAAACTTTCAGGCTTACTTGAAGACGCGCCTGAAGCCCAAGGACCGAATGAAAATTCGCCCCCCAAACGCTGCCGTTTCGGACGAAACGCACGCCTCCCTCGCGTTTTGGTCTTCTTCTTCCTTTCCTCTGCTTCTTCTTCGCCGCTACAACTCAAGGCCCACGAAGCCCGTTGCTGATTCCGGCGACGATTGGCCACAAATCCGATACCTATGGACTCCTCTCGACAGCCCCGACCGACTAGTACCCTTCTCTCGGAAGGCGAGCTAACGGAGGCAGAGATATATCGGCTAGAAGCTTTGTTGACTATTTTCGATTTCTGACTTTGACCGGCTCGTACGTCGGAGTCCGACGTCGCTTGACGGATTTCTTTCCAGAAATCAACTCCCCTCAATGAGTACTACAACTCTACAATCTCAGATTTTGCAGTAAATACACAGATTTGAGTTTTAGTTTTTCAAATTTTTCCTTCGGTTTCCTTCCCTTTTTGTTCTTGATTTTTCCTGCTTTTGTTTCTTGCACCCGCCCTATATTATTTCTTTTCCTCAACAACTTTTTACTGCTATTAAATCCTACGTTATCTTTTTTTTAATTTAATTTTTATTTAATTATTATATATTTTTATTATTTATATATATTATATTTTATAATTAATTTTATTGTTATTAATAAAATTTACATTAAGTCCCCCCGATACCGCTAGTCGGGGTTTACGAGTGTTACACTTGTAGACTGAGACGACATAGAATTCTCCACTTGATTGAACTCCGTCCAAGTCATCACTACCATATGCACGATAGCATTTGCATCCATTGATATACTATTAAACACATTGGTATTGCGTGCCTTCCATATCTGCCATAGACTTAGGATCCTTTATTGCTGTAATTGGTTAATTTTGCGTTCCTCCAAGGGCATTGGAGCTTAACAGCAATATTTACAAGTAGGCAATAAAGATTTGGTTGCCTGGCTTGCACGAGAATCTGCATATCTTTTGTTACCCAATCGAGGGTGGATGATCCATCGCACGCCATTGTCAGAAAGATTTTACCCCTTATCAATACACTAGTAACTTTGATTTATTCCTATTTCATGTTTTTTTTTTTTTCATTTAACCATTCAAATTCTCAAACACCAAACCATGAGTACTAACTAATCTAGATTCTAGCCGAGCATGACCATTAAAGACGAGAAAGTTTTTCATGCTGAGTTTTAATTACTCAACTGCATTTTCAATGCTCAAATTCGAGACATTTGCTTAAGTAAGAACAATCTCTTATCATTTGATCTACGCACGAATTTCATACCTTGTTTAGGTTATCAACCAAAATATCTTTCAAGTAGGAGAAAATGAGTATATTTCTATAAAAAAAAAAGGAAAAAACAAAATAGATAATTTGATCATTTTGACAGATTTGATATTTTACTTATAAGATTTTAATGTAATAATTATATCTAAACAATTTAATTAATCATTCTTTTTATTCCACTGTATATATGTGAGGGTTGAATATGAAAACTCAAATCGGGTAGATTCTTTTAACTAAATGAAGAAAATTAATCAAAAGTCTACCTGATTAGGGAAATTATTAATTGTTTATTATTTGATCTTTTCGTACATACAGGGGCGGATCCAGAAAAAATGGATAGGGTGGGCGAAATTAAATTAATGTAATAACTAAAAATATATTGATAAATTGTAAGTGTTCACAATTACAATGCAACTCGACGATTTTTCATATTCTGAAATCGTCGTATAATTG